>BQKN01064560.1:33173-52668 GCA_022839385.1 Asparagus kiusianus
TATATATATTGGTAAGTACTCACAATTGGCCGGAATTATGTTTTTATCTAGTTTTTCGAGTCTGAGTAGCATCCAAATAATAAGGTGCTTACCTTTTTCATATTAGCAATAAATAATTACATTATTTTCTAACAAGATTTGCCTTCTCCTTAACAAGGAACAAATTAAGGATCGATTGGCATTAAAACTCTTGACAAAACTACTCTCAATTTCTCCTTAGTAATCACTGCAAAATGTCTAGAAAATTTACTAGCCAAAGCAAATAGGTACAGGATCTACATGAAGCAGTAGAGTAAGTACTGGAAGATAAAATGAGAAGACGAAATAGAGTAGTCTAGATTTCTGATTCAGGTGTCACTTGTTCATCGTCAGGTATGCTGAACATCACAAAAAAGTTGACCATATGGTGCTTTCACTCCTTATATATTTTTCTAAAAATTAAGAAACCACAGTAGTGCTTTTCATATCCCAGATAAATAGGCAAATAATCCTCTCCTTTGATTTTTGTCTACAAAATCTCCAAAGTGCACACACTTTGCCTCACAAAGGAGAGGGCAAGATTCAAAGTGAAGCCCAGTTATGTCTCCACTCAAAGGTGGTCGTTATCATCTCTCTTGCACTCTCAACCTCAACTGAAAAAAGAGAAAGAGAAAGATATATAAAATACTTAATTTGTTTCATTAAAAAAAGTTTAGTACAAAAGTTAGCTAATAAAAGATTCACGCTACACGTGCTCCTATTGGTTCCATTCGATTGATTAGAATTAGGTGATGATGAAGGACAATGATGGTTGTTTAGCTTAATTTAGAGATTGGCGGAAATCACCCTTTTGGGCTGCACGTATTGTTTATTGACCTGCAGTATTGAGTGCATTGTTCCCTCATGTCTCTTTTTGTGGTTGTGATGAAGACTAGGATCCACAAAGATACCGTAGGATCGTTCAACTTCAGTTGAGTAATGATATAACACAATTTGTTAAAGGGTTTAGACTAGAGATTCTATCATAACTAAAGAAATGGCGAGCACACTAAGACCGCAAGAAATGACGAAAGAACAAGTCTGGGTGCTGTGCGGTCGACCGCGTGTGGCACGGCGGTCGAACGCCAACGTGCACGAGGCCGAGTTTTGTTCTGTATCAGGTCACGGTCGACCTCACGTGGCGTGGCGGTCGACCGCCAAAAGTCCAGAGACTCTAGAAAGTTTCTGTCGTTTTCGCGGTCGACCGCGCGTGGTTCTGCGGTCGACCGCGAGTCGGGTCTGCAGTTGAGTTTGGTTTTCTAACCCGTTTTGTTCTGAGTTGATATATAATTTTAATCCTAATTAATTAGGGTTAAGCAATGACGTTTTGAGCAGTCTTTGAGAGGGGATTGCTGCATTCAATTATGAGAGAGTTGTGAGAGATCTAGATGCTTTGTTTTAGGGTTTATTTGGTGAGATTTGTAACCATATTTGTATTCTCTTGATTTCTAATAGTAAGAACTCCCCCCTCCTTATCCCGTGGACGTAGGCAACTTGCCGAACCACGTAAATTTGTTTGTCTAGCTGTGGTATTGTGTTTGGCTTGTATGGTTGTGATTTATCTCTTTCTTGTTCATGTGGTGTCGAGCTTCTGCCGTGCACAACAAGTGGTATCAGATCTTCAGGTTAGGCTTGAGGCTTGTTCGAAGGATTCACTTTAGGATTCCTATTTGAAGAGTTAGATCGACAACATGGAAGAAGCAAGAACATCAGGTTCGTCTCTTACGAAGGCGATACAGAGTCTGAGCATCAATAATACGAAGATTGATGTTCCAAAGTTCGACGGCAAGATTAATTTTGGTTTATGGAGGTGCCAGATGATGGATGTATTGTATTCACAGAATTTAGAGGAGATTCTTGAGTTACTAGAGAAACCCGCTGATATGGAGGATAATGTTTGGAAGAAGATGAATAGTAAGGCTTGTAGAGTTATTCGGTCATGCTTGACGCTGAATCTTATTTATAACGTGATGAACGAGACTTCGGCGAAGATAATGTGGGAAACACTCAATGAGAAGTATCTTACGAAGAGCATTGAGAATCAGCTTCACTTAAAGAAGAGATTTTACCAGTTCAAGATGAAGAGGAGAGTTTTTATTAGGGAGCATGTAAAAAATTTCACGAAGCTACTTTCAGATATGGCAAATGTGGACATCATGGTTGAGGATGAAGACAAGATGATGCTACTTTTGTGTTCGTTGTCCAATGATGATTATTATACGTTCATTCTCACTATGATCAATGGAAGAACTACTGTTAGCTACAAGGAGGTGACCTTAGCGTTGATGAATTATGAGCCGAGGAAGAGTGATGGTGAACTCTCCGAGAATGTATCAAGAGATGCATTAGCAGTTCGAGGCCGTAATACAAATCGCCGCTAATTCAACCGCTCAAAATCGAAGAATAGAGGTACCTATAAGAGTGTTGGTAGAAATCAATATCGGTATTTTAAAGAAGAAGGATATTGGAAGATTAACTGTCCAAAGTTGAAGGACAAAGCCGGGAATAATAAGGGAAAGCTGTACAAGCTTCAGAAGTGAATGTTACAAAAGCTATTGGCGAACATTCAGATGCAGATTCTTCAGGCTATTCATGCCCTATACTACTGTCGGTTTGCTATGCCGACTCTACAGAGTGGATGTTAGATTCAGGAGCCACATATCATATTTGCCCGAGGAGGGATTGGTTCTCCAGCTTTGAGGAGCTAGAAAGAGAGGATGCCGTGCTTATGGGTAATGACTACGTATGTCCTATTGGTGATATTGATTTAGTCCGGATCAGGATGTATGACAGTGTGGTGAGGGAGTTGAAAGAACTGAGGTTCGTGCCGTAGTTGACGAAGAATATTATTTTTCTTGGTACTTTGGAGGCAGCTGGTTATCGAGTGGCCTTAGAGGATGCTACCGTGAAGGTCACCAATGATTCTATGGTAGTGATGTGAGGAGTCAAGAAAACTTTCTATACTACTTGAAAGGCAAGATAGTTACAAGGTGTCTGACAACTTCTATCACTACAGAGGAGGACACTATCACTCTATAACACATGAGACTAGGACACACAGGTGATAAGTCTCTACAGTCATTGGCGAAACATGGGCTTTTGAAAGGTGCTAAGACCTACAAGATGGAGTTGTGTGAGCATTGTGTACTTGGGAAGAAGACTATGGTGAAGTTTGTCACCGCTATTCACAACACCCAATATATATTGGATTACGTTCACACAGATGTTTGGGGTCCTTTCAAGAACACATTACTTGGTAGGGCTAACTATTTTATCACTTTCATTGATGACTATTCTAGGAGGAATTGGGTATACCCTATGAAGCATAAACATGAAGTCCTGGATATTTTTGTGGAGTGGAAGAAGAAAGTAGAGCTGTAGACAGGTAGAAAGGTGAAGGCTCTACGTTTAGATAACAGTGGAGAATATAAGAGTAATCCGTTTTTACAGTTTTACCGGGATCATAGTATTAGGCATCACTTCACAGTTCGAGAGACACCATAACAGAACGGGGTGACTGAGAGATTGAACCATACCTTACTGGAGAATGTGAGAAGTATGATGACGCAGAGTGGATTGCCTAGATCATTTTAGGCTGAGGCGTTGGTTTATACGAGCCATCTCGTTCATAGGTTATTGTGTATTGCGGTACATGGAAAGACTCCTTTGGAGGGTTGCGCTGGTTCTGTAGCTAGTGACTATGAGTCGTTTCGGATATTTGAGTGTCCTGCTTATTATCATGTTAGTGATGAATCTGACGGCGAGGAAGATAGTCTTTGTGGGATTTAGAGATGGAGTTAAAGACTTCAAGTTATGGGATCTACATGACAAGAAGATAGTTATTAGCAGAGATATTATATTTGATGATGCATACATGATGGGGCCTCAAGTTCCTCGATAGGTGGAGGAAGACCAGATTCGAGAGTTATCACAGCAGGTGGAGGATGGTGTGACTCCACCCACTCCAGATAGCATTGTATCCATTGAGGCTCCTACAGAGGTGACATTGGAAGGAGATGAGATGACAACCAGGTGGATAGATGATACAGTGGATTGTGAGACTTGGGAGCATGGTCATGTTCAGGAGTCTATTACAGCGAATAGACCTAGAAGGGTGATTCATCGGCCAACTAGGTATAATGATGTCATGATTGCATATGCATTATCAGTGGAGGTCGTTGATGATATGGTTCTATCCACATTCAGGGAGGCAGAGTATAGCCCTAATTCGATCAGGTGGAGGGAAGCTATGGATGAGGAGATACAGTCTCTTCAGAAGAACGACACTTGGAAACTTGCAAGATTACCTAAGGAGAAGAAAGCTAATGGTTGTAAGTGGATATATGTGAAGAAAGAAGGATCTTCTATTGAGGACATTAGGTACAAAGCCAGATTGGTTGCCAAGGGATATACACAGCTTGAGGGCGTTGATTACAATGAGGTATTTTCACCCGTTATGAAGCATTCATTGATTTGGATTTTATTGGCATTGGTGGCACAACTGGATTTGGATTTGATCCAGATAGATGTGAAGACAACCTTTTTACATGGAGATTTAGATGAGGAGATCTATATGACACAACCCTTAGGATTCAAAGCTGCAGGAAAAGAAGATTTTGTGTGCAAGCTGAAGAAGTCTCTGTATGGATTGAAGCAATCGCTACGACAATGGTACAAGAGATTTGACAGCTTTATGATTGGCCATGGGTATAAGAAGAGTCCATATGATCTATATGTTTACATGCATAAGCTACAGGATGGTGAACACATATATTTGCTTTTATATGTTGAAGATATGCTTATTGCTTGCAGGAATTCTTTGGCTATTCAAAAGTTGAAAGAGGAGCTGTCATCCGAGTTCGAGATGAATGATCTTGGAGAAATAAAGAAGATATTATGTATGAAGAACAAGAGAGATAGGGTGAAAGGGATGTTTGCGTCGAAAATTGCTGTTTTCATTGCTATCGAATCTATTACAACTTTAGTCGTTATAATAAACTCGAATACAATATAAAGTTGATCTTTTTATAAGATCTCCTTACACAATGAAAATAAAACAAGTTTACAACTTTATCAAACAAACGCAGGGAGATCGTTTATCGGTCTTCTGCTTGCGTGGGTGTCTTTGCCTGTGCCGGGGTTTATCCGTGGACCACCTTAGATCTGGATCCGGTTGATGGAAAATTAGGCAGAGCTTCGCCTTCACGGGGGGAATGTTTGATTTGAAGCGCTGAAATTGACCAAGCAAAATCAGGGCTCTTCTCGAGATTAAGACCAGCCTAATCTCAAGGGACGGACGGGAACGGGCTTCGGATCTCTCGAACTCTCCTTCTTTATGCTGAAAAACTCCCCAAGATCTGTCCACCCTCGCTGAAATTCATGCTCCTTTGACTCTTCAATCCGGCAACACCACCACGTCTTGATAATAACTCCCCCCCGCTGAAAAGAGGACCCGGGCTCGTATTTATAAGCTCCGGAAGCGGTTATTTGGATGAGAACAAGTGATTTGGCCTTATCTTTAGTCAATAACGGCCTAACCATGTTTGTAGATGATATCAAGTCAGTTGGGAACCTCTGGAACTGAAAAGATCTCGAGAAAACCGTTAAAACCATCGAAAAATACATCGGGGGGTCAAAACAGCGCGGCGGGTCGTGTTGACCCGCGGGGGCGTGGGTCGTCCTTGGCCGACCCGCCAGGCCGCGGGTCAGCCTTGGCCGACCCGCTGACCCGCTGACCCGTGGGTTGGCCATGGCCGACCCGCTAGGCCGTGGGTCAGTCATGGCCGACCCGCCCAACCGCGGGTCGGCCAAAGCCGACTCGCCCTGGTGCGGGTCGGTTTCGGCCGACCCGCGCTGGTGCGGGTCAGTTTCGGCCATCCCGCATCTGCGCGGGTTCCGAAGTCTGACATTTTTTTGGTTTTCCGACTCTTCCAAGATTTGTAGTTTCTCCCGTTTTGCGTGTTTGACCGTCTTGTTGACTTGCATACTTCGTTGCTGGATTGACTGTCGAACGTACGTTGGTTGATGTACGCACGTTGACCGACGCGCACGAACTGATTGACGTGCGAACGGATTGACATGCATGAGCTGAATGATGCGTGCGTGCTAACTGACTGTTGGGCGCGTTTGTACGCTTTGAGTTGATTGACGCGTGCGGTCCACTTGGCGTTTGCTATTGTGGTGGTTTGTTGTCGTGTCATCAACAGTTCACCGATTCGCTTCATGCGCTTGTCGGCATCGGATAATCCTCTTTGACTTGAATAATGACGTTCATCGCCTTCTCTTTGTCTTGAGCTGTGTGCGGGCACCCATAGACATTTTTAGACGCCTACAGATACCCCCTCCAAAGTATTTCAGACTCATTCTTTTATAGAGGAGTCTGGAATGCTTTGGATAAGATAGGCCATCTCCTTAATTTCGTAGAGTAACCTTGAACTACCTCAATTCTTCACTTCTTCAGCCTTCAATCTATTCATTGTTTCGTTAAATAGATAAAGTTCTTCCGGCGCTGCGTTTATCATCTGACCGTTGTCGAAATCTTGAACTGAGATTGGTGTGTAAGTTTCTGAACTTAGCTCGTGCCATTGAGTTGACTTTGTACTGATCATCTTCGTCAGAAATTCATATCTGAATCCGATTGAACTCCCGAAATCATCGTTTGCCTTAGTTTGGCGAGATTGCTGATGCGTTGCCCGGCATCGATCTTTACTGTAACGCGTTGTGCGGCGTTGACTTTTGTTGTAACGCATTGATCGGCGTTTGACACAGTTTATACTCGTACGTTTGCTGGAATCTACACAGTTTAAGCTCTTAAGGTATTGGAGCGTAGCGGTCTCAAATGTCGGGGCTGCTGTAGGCGTCAAAAAATGCTGAAAGATATCCAAATACAGCTCAAAAGGAAGTCATCCAAAAAATCAAGAAAGGACACAAGTATAAACTGTCTCGCACACGAGACAATCTTTACTGTCTCGCATGCGAGACAGTCTTTACTGTCTCGCCCGTGCGAGACAGTCTTTACTGTCTCGCCCGCGAATGACAGTCTTTACTGTCTCGCACGCGAGACAGTGTTTACTGTCTCACACGCGAGACAGTGTTCACTGTCTCGCACGCGAGACAGCTCTTAAAAGTTCAGAAAAAACTACTTTAAACCGCCGACACGTGGCCACCAATTGTTCAAGAACGTGGAAAACATCGTGGGCGAGAATCACGTTGATAACTGCCAAAATAACGGAGTTTTAAAACGTGGGAAGGCAGTTACAAGAAAACTGTCGGACGGCTGAAGATTTTTGAGATAGTGTTTACTGTCTCGGAACCCGAGACAGTCTTTACTGTCTCGGCCGCCCGAGACAGCAAACACTGTCTCGGAAATAGTTTTTTCCCCAGAGGTTATAAATACCCCCCTGAGATCGATTATTTAAAGGGGGCTGATCGAGCACATTGCTGAGCAATTCAAAGCAGAGAGAGAGAGCAGACACTATTGTTCTTGGATTCCCTTGAGATTCGAGCTTTGACTTGATCTTAAGAAGAACGACTATCTTACTTTCATAAGATCTTCATTTCAAATTCTCACTTCGATAAACGAAGGAAGAATCATTAAGCCTCCTTCACGATCTGTGATTCGGCGGTCCACGAGTCAAAGCGCTCCCGGCACAGGCAAAGTCCCACAAAACAAGAATCGATAGAAGATTTTTGTATTATTTTCTCAAAAGTTGTAACTTTTCTTTTGTTGTGTAAAAGAGGTCTTATAAAAAGACTATTTCTTTTGAATTTGTTATAATCGACCAAAGATATAATGAATTCTACAACAAACCTAACTTTTGGCGAAAACAATTTGGCGACCACAGTGGGAGCCAACAGTCTCGCTACCGAGACCGTCGCGTCGCAGCCGATCATCATGATCCCGATTGAATCTGTTGGACCCTAGAGGGGGGGTGATTAGGGTCAAAAGGCTCTAATATGCAAATTAAAACATACAATAAGCAAACCACAGGAAATAAAAGCAAGCACAGTAAAAAGAGAGGGTTAGGAATCGTTATCCTTGACGCGCGATGTGTTAACGAGGTTCGGCCCTCTGGCCTACGTCCGCGCTCCCCACTCTCGAGGAGAAATCCACTACACACACCCGGTTTGGAAGCCGGAACTTCGTCTACACAGCGATCCCACTCGATCTCTCTCTCTACACAGTTTGATCTCCACAGATCACTTCCTCACAGTAGATCTTACTCAAGATCTCAACCACACAACAGAAAGAAATAAGCAAGAACAGTTTCTCCTTACACAGCCCCTATGGTAAAGAGAACAAGTTACTTGAAGCTGGGAGGTGAGCTCACAAAACACAGAGAGGAAAAACAGAGAACTGATTTGAAGATTTTTTCTCAGGAAAACAGAAAACACTCTCTCTGTTTTTCAAACGTTGGGGGCCAGGAAGAAGAAGCAGCTGGGGGGTTTTTATAGAAATGATAAAAACACTTTGAAAACAAAACCCAATCTTCCTGTTTAGGAAGATAATCTCTTTTCCAGAAGGTAAGCTCAGACTGAGCCAAGCACCAAAGAGTGAAAGCACAGCCATCGAGGCAAAAACGACCGTTTAATAAAAAAACTCGTTTGACTGAAAAAAGAGAGAAGCGGTCGTCCGAAATACCAGTCGGTCGACCGAAAATTTATGTCGGTCGACCGACAAAACAATCCGGTCGACCGACAAAACAATCCGGTCGACCGCGAGCTGCTTCTAAAACTAAGAAAACAAATAGACCTATATTCGGTCGACCGGCGCGGTCGACCGATATGGAAATTGAAATTTCGGTCGACCGTACCGGTCGACCGTACCGGTCGACCGACGAGTTTCTGGAAAAATTCTAAGGAAAGGGATATATGAGCGGTCGACCGGGCCGGTCGACCGCTTTCTGATATATGACACAGAAACAGTTTTTGACCTCTTTGAAATATTTGCAAAATATTCATTTGACCTTTGAAAAATCTGAAACTTTGTAAAATGTTTTTAATACTAAAAACAAACTGTTTGGAAGAAGAATTTTGCAGATAGGTCCTCAGACTTGTGAAAAATAAGGTTTTGTGAAAAACGCTTAAAAACTTAAATATGAAAACATGTGTGTGAGTCTCAATAGCTTCAAGTAAACATATTAACTCTTTGCCTACATTCTAGCACTAGAGAGAAACATAAAAGAAAGCTAATATCCTCATATATAGGGCAATACTTGAGCTTTGATTAGCTTGAATCGGATGAAGCTTTTTGTATGACTTTGTTGTTCTTGAAATAACGTTGCTTCATCTCTTGGCCTCCTCCTCCTTTGGATATCATCTTTGTAGCATATATTCCATCCATCCTCCATTTATGGCACTAACGAGCTTGATAAATAGATTTACTACATTTTCACTCAATAAGCCATTAGTACCGATAATAGTGGTTGTAAGAACATCATCAAAACATAAGGGCTAACAATCTCCCCCTTTTTGATGATGACAACCAACCATTATAAGAGCCAAAATAAAATAGCTTATAGATAGTGCTCCCCCTATCTATGAGCTCCCCCTAAATATATGCCCCTAAATATATGCAACAAGTGAGGAGATATTTCTCCCCCTTTGTCACCATCAAAAATGGGGGAAAAAAAATACAAAAAGCAATTAAACAAGCACACAATGTAGAACGGTCACATAGTGCATAGGCCCAAACCATTTCTTATGCGACAAAAATCATCCTCTCCAAGAGGCTTAGTAAATATATCCGCTAGTTGAGATTTTGTGTCAACAAATACTAGGGATACATTTTGTTTCTCTACATGATCGCGTAAGAAATGATGGCGTACATCAATATGCTTGGTTCTAGAATGCAAAACGGAATTTTTCGAAATATTTATGGCACTTGTGTTATCACAAAAGATTTTAATATTTTGGAAATGCAAATCATAATCAACCAAACTTTGTTTCATCCACAACATTTGAGCACAACATAAGCCGGCTGCAATGTATTCCGCTTCCGTAGTGGACAATGCAACACAATTTTGTTTCTTGGAAGCCCAAGAAACAAGTGAATTTCCTAAGAATTGGCATGTTCCACTAGTACTTTTGCGGTCTACCTTACATCTGGCAAAGTCGGCATCACAAAACCCATATAAGTCAAAAGAAGTGCTTCTTGGATAAAACAAACCGAGATTAAAAGTACCATTAACATATTTAATGATCCTTTTAACCGCAATTAAATGAGATGCTTTAGGAGAAGCTTGAAAACGTGCACATGCACACACACTAAACATAATATCGGGTATACTAGCGGTAAGATAAAGAAGACTACCTATCATACTTCGGTATAATTTTTGGTCCACGTCTTCACCACTTTCATCCGCATCAAGCTTAACACTAGTGCTCATGGGAGTAGGCGCATGCTTAGAATTCTCCAACTTGAATTTCTTCACCAATTCCTTTGCATACTTGCTTTGTGAAATGAAGATCCCATCATTTGTTTGCTTGACTTGGAGCCCGAGAAAGAATGTAAGCTCTCCCATCATACTCATCTCAAAGTTATCCTGCATAACTTTAGAAAATTCCTTGCACAAGGATTCATTAGTGGCACCGAAAATAATGTCATCCACATATATTTGAACTAGAATGAAATCATTTTTCCTTTTTCTAACAAAAAGAGTGTTGTCAATTGTTCCTTTTGAAAAACCATTTTCAACAAGAAAACTAGATAGGCGAGCATACCAAGCTCTAGGAGCTTGTTTCAACCCGTATAAAGCTTTTTGTACCCGGTATACATGATTTGGAAACTCATGATCAATAAAACCAGGGGGTTGCTCGACATACACTTCCTCTTCAATAAAACCATTTAAGAAAGCACTTTTAACATCCATTTGAAAAAGTTTGAAATTTTTAAAGCTAGCAAAAGCCAAGAACATCCTAATTGATTCCAACCTTGCAACCAGTGCAAAGGTTTCATCATAGTCTATGCCCTCCTCTTGATTGTATCCTTGGGCAACCAAACGAGCTTTATTCCTAGTAACAATGCCATGTTCATCAAGTTTATTTCTAAAAACCCACTTTGTGCCAATAACACTAGCATTGTTAGGTCTAGGAACTAACTTCCAAACTTCATTTCTTTGAAAATTATTTAATTCTTCATGCATAGCCAAAACCCAAAACTCATCATTTAAAGCATCATTAACCTTTTTAGGTTCTATATGAGATAAGAATGCAACATTACCACACTCACTCAAGGCTTTTGAGCGAGTAATAACTCCTTTTGAAGGACTCCCAATGATTTGCTCGTTTGGATGGTTTGATGTGAATTTCCAAGCTTTGGGAGGTTCAACTTGATCTTGAGCATTGGAGCTATCTACATCCTTTTGAGCCTCTATAGAGGGAGTATCATTGATTTGCAACAAGTCCAATCCTCCCTCAATATCATCATCATCATCTTTTCTAGGCAAAACAACTTGAGAGCAAACATTAGCTTCATCAAAAGTAACGTTTATAGATTCTTCAACAACGAGGCTTCGTTTATTGAAGACCCTATAAGCCTTACTTCGAGGTGCATAACCCAAGAAAATACCAACATCAATTTTGGAATCAAATTTATCATGGTGATCCTTTGTATTTAAAATGAAACATTTGCAACCAAAAACACGAAAATAACCAATGAAAGGAGTTTTTCCATAATAAAGCTCATAAGGAGTTTTCTTAAGCTTTGGTCTAATCAAAACACGATTCAAAACATGGCAAGCCGTATTGACGGCTTCCGCCCAAAAATATTTTGGTAAATCAAAAGAGTTTAACATAGTGCGTGCCATCTCTTGTATGGTGCGATTTTTCCGTTCAACAACACCATTTTGTTGTGGTGTTCTAGGAGCGGAAAACATATGAGTTATACCATGATGAGCACAAAAATCATAGAAAAATTCATTTTGAAATTCACCACCATGATCACTTCTAATTTTAACAACTTTCAAATCTTTTTCATTTTTAATTCTTTTAACATGATTAGCAAACTCTTCAAAACAATCATTTTTCTTAGCAAGAAATATTGTCCATGTAAAACGAGAGAAATCATCAATAATCACAAAAACATAATGTTTACCTCCAAGAGAGGTAACACGCATAGGACCAAATAAATCAAGATGAAGCAATTGTAAAGGTTTAGAAGTCGATACCTCATGGATGGATTTGAAAGAGGATTTTGTTTGTTTACCTTTGGCACAATCCTTACAAATTGTATCTTTTATGAAGTGCAAGTTAGGTAGCCCTTTCACAAGATTCTTCTTGGACAATTTTGATATCAACTCCATATTCGCATGTCCAAGTCTCTTGTGCCAAATCCAAGGATTTTCATCAATTGCCGCAAGACACTTCACATCTTGATTCACTAACTCATTCATCTCAAAAATATAAACATTAGACTTGCGATTTGCAATAAAAACAATTTTTTCATTCATACTAATGATGCATTTATCCGGTTTAAAAGAGATATCAAAACCTTTATCACTCAATTGACTAATACTAAGAAGATTATGATTCAAACCACTTACTAAATAAACATCTTCAATAATGGGTGAGGGTTTCTTACCAATAGAGCCGATACCAACGATTTTACCTTTCTCACCACCACCGAAGGAGACATTGCCTCCTTCAATCCTTGATAGGGTTGCAAATAACTCTTTGTTGCCCGTCATATGATGTGAGCAACCACTATCAAGGTACCACATCTCCTTACGTCGTTGTCGTGACGTCCCCTACAAAAGAAGAGGACGAAGGTGTAGTAGCTTTAGGTACCTATGTCTTGGGTCCTTGGTGGTTAGTAGTTTTGGTACCTTTGGGTACCCATATCAAACCATAAAAATCTTCATTGTCCTTAACTCTACAATGAGTAGAAATGTGTCCATGTCTCATGCAATAAGTGCACACAAAATTTCTTTTGTATGCATGATTGTGAGAGCCATAGAACCTATTTCTACCATGGTGATTGGCATAAACATGAGTGGGTCTAGTCCTACAACCCTCAATTTTTAATCTTCCAATTTTTGATCTTAATTGCTTATTCTCGAAATCAAGATCTCCTAGCAATTCATCTTTTAGAGCAAGAGAGGTTGTTAGTTGTTCAAGCTTAATATCACAAGAGGCAAGCAATTTTTTAAATGAAGAGTATTCTTTAGACATTTGTTTAAATTCAAAGTTCAACTCTTCTAATGCCATAGCTATGTCACATTGCATATAGAAAGATTCACTTTCGGCCTCGGATATTACCTCATGTTCATTTGCCATGAAACAAACATTTGGGTCATGAAGGGCAAGTTTGGCTCCCTCATCATCGCTATCCGAATCACTTGGTTCGGATTCTTCCCATCCGGCATACATAGCCTTCTTCTTCTTGTACTTCATGTACTTTTCTTTGAGCTTGGGGCAATCCTTGGCGATGTGACCCGGTTCATTACATTCAAAGCATTTGCCTACACGAGAGGAAAACTTGTTGTTAGATCGAGGATTAAATTTCTTGTTCATCTTTATAAGTCTAGAGATTCTTCTAGAGAGATGAGCCACTTCTCTAGAAAAATCTACTTCACTCTCTGATGACGAAGATGAGTTGTCACTAGCTCCTTTGAGAGCTATGGTCTTCAACTTTGGTGACGGCTCCTCAACTTCACGTGATGGCACTTCCTCCTTCTCCTTCCCTTTGAGCTTCTTCTCATGCACTTTGAGCTTTCCAATGAGACTATCAAGAGCTAAGGTAGTGAGGTCATGAGCCTCCTCAATGGCCGTAGCCTTGGGTTCCCATGCCGGAGTTAAGGAACAAAGTATCTTGTAGTTCATCTCTTGAATGGATAGTTGCTTATCTAAGCCATGTAATTCATTGATGATATTAGTAAAACGGGAAAACATAGCATCAATGGATTCATTAGGAAGCATTTTGAATAGCTCATAATCATGCATAAGCCCACTAATCTTAGACTCCTTAACTTGGGGTGTTCCCTCATGTGTGACACATAATTTTTGCCAAATTTCGTATGCGGTTGCACACGTGGAGACTCTATTGTATTCATTGGGGGAAAGACCACAAATTAAGGCATTCATGGCTTTAGCATTGAGATTGGCAAGGTGCCTTTCATCCTCATCCATGTTCTCAACTTTGGATTTTTCTACGTACTTCTTTTCAATAAGCCCTAGGATGTCAAGGTCAATACAACGAAGATAGATTCTCATCCTAGCCTTCCAATAGGCAAAATTACTCCCTGTGAAGAGAGGAGGTCTAGTTGTGGATTGTCCTTCTAACATATGCATATTCAAAGAAGCCTCCATTAGATCTTTTCTCTAAGGTGATTAAACCAAAAATTAATATAGAGACCAAGCTCTGATACCAATTGTTGGACCCTAGAGGGGGGGGGGTGATTAGGGTCAAAAGGCTCTAATATGCAAATTAAAACATACAATAAGCAAACCACGGGAAATAAAAGCAAGCACAGTAAAAAGAGAGGGTTAGGAATCGTTATCCTTAACGCGCGATGTGTTAACGAGGTTCGGCCCTCTGGCCTACGTCCCCGCTCCCCACTCTCGAGGAGAAATCCACTACACACACCCGGTTTGGAAGCCGGAACTTCGTCTACACAGCGATCCCACTCGATCTCTCTCTCTACATAGTTTGATCTCCACAGATCACTTCCTCACAGTAGATCTTACTCAAGATCTCAACCACACAACAGAAAGAAATAAGCAAGAACAGTTTCTCCTTACACAGCCCCTATGGTAAAGAGAACAAGTTACTTGAAGCTGGGAGGTGAGCTCACAAAACACAGAGAGGAAAAACAGAGAACTGATTTGAAGATTTTTTCTCAGGAAAACAGAAAACACTCTCTCTGTTTTTCAAACGTTGGGGGCCAGGAAGAAGAAGCAGCTGGGGGGTTTTTATAGAAATGATAAAAACACTTTGAAAACAAAACCCAATCTTCCTGTTTAGGAAGATAATCTCTTTTCCAGAAGGTAAGCTCAGACTGAGCCAAGCACCAAAGAGTGAAAGCACAGCCATCGAGGCAAAAACGACCGTTTAATAAAAAAACTCGTTTGAATGAAAAAAGAGAGAAGCGGTCGTCCGAAATACCAGTCGGTCGACCGAAAATTTATGTCGGTCGACTGACAAAACACTCCGGTCGACCGCGAGCTGCTTCTAAAACTGAGAAAACAAATAGACCTATATTCGGTCGACCGACGCGGTCGACCGATATGGAAATTGAAATTTCGGCCGACCGTACCAGTCGACCGACGAGTTTCTGGAAAAATTCTGAGGAAAGGGATATATGAGCGGTCGACCGGGCCGGTCGACCGCTTTCTGATATATGACACAGAAACAGTTTTTGACATCTTTGAAATATTTGCAAAATATTCATTTGACCTTTGAAAAATCTGAAACTTTGTAAAATGTTTTTAATACTAAAAACAAACTGTTTGGAAGAAGAATTTTGCAGATAGGTCCTCAGACTTGTGAAAAATAAGGTTTTGTGAAAAACGCTTAAAAACTTAAATATGAAAACATGTGTGTGAGTCCCAATAGCTTCAAGTAAACATATTAACTCTTTGCCTACATTCTAGCACTAGAGAGAAACATAAAAGAAAGCTAATATCCTCATATATAGGGCAATACTTGAGCTTTGATTAGCTTGAATCGGATGAAGCTTTTTGTATGACTTTGTTGTTCTTGAAATAACGTTGCTTCATCTCTTGGCCTCCTCCTCCTTTGGATATCATCTTTGTAGCATATATTCCATCCATCCTCCATTTATGGCACTAACGAGCTTGATAAATAGATTTACTATATTTTCACTCAATAAGCCATTAGTACCGATAATGGTGGTTGTAAGAACATCATCAAAACATAAGGGCTAACAGAATCAACAGTCAAATACGAGTTCGACCAAGCGAAGTTTGAGGAGTATTTGTTATCCTCATCTGCAAAGTCTTCCTCGCCTCGCAAATGCAAGAAGATTTCATCTTCATTGAGGCTTTTTAAGTTGTCAAATGCTACGGATGAAGACTCTCGTCTGATTGTTGCTGAGAATTCTATTCGCAACATCTCTGCTCAAAATGACTCTTCTCCAGTTAAAGAATCATTGAACCAAAAATTACCGGCACTGACAAAAAGGGCTCGTCAGAGACAACGTCAGCGCCGCACTCGCCAAATGGCTAAGGCCTTGGAACAAATCGACGGAGTTCATTATCACGCAGACTTAGAGTCGAGGAGGCATCGAGTGGTTCAGTTGTCTCAATGACCAATCACTCATATCTCTGCTAAACTAACGACGGAAGAATGGACTCTCGTCAAAAGGGCTCATTCAATCCTCAAAGAACGTATGCAAAAGCATCGTGCAAACGCTGCTCATGCCCGTGCTCTCTCACAACAAAGACAAGAATGGAAAAAAGAAACGGTGGCTAAAGAACCATCAAAACTCTACAAAGTTTGGATTCCAAAGTCTAGAGTTGTGCAAAATCAGCATTCGGAGCCCGTTAAGATTCCATACCCACAAGGGGGTGGTTCTAAACGTGTGACTCCCGACATAACCTTGGATCGTTCAAAGATAATAATAAGTTGTCCTGAGAATGCCAACAAGGTTTTACATCCTCAGAAGAAGACATGTTTGTCAAAAGACATCGTTATACCTAGGGGGTCATACCAATAGACGATAAGATTTTTCGGTAATCATACCGATGAAGCATACTATCAAGATGGGGGTATGAACAAAACTCAAAAGAGAACAGTCTGGGAAATGAGCTCTCATTGTTCCTGTGCGCGATTCATTAGAGCAATACTATTAGAATGTGACTGTTTCAAACGAGGAGTCATCCCGCAAAGAGCCTCAGTGCTCCCGAAACTTTTCACCAAAATGTCGAAGTCCAAATCGAGACATTTCCGCAAGAGAAGATCAGGTGTCCAAGATGACGAATTCCCTGAAATCACCATCAACATGGCTGATAAAGGAGAATCTAAGCGACATTCAAGTGAATCAAATCCCGACTTTTCCTCGAGAGGAAAAGTCAATTCAAGAGTTGCTCAACGGATGTCCCGACTCCAGTTAGGAGCCATCAGACATAGAAACTACAAGAGAATGCATGAAAGAATGTCATCAGAAGATGAGCTCTCAGACACTTGTTCTGCGATCGCTTCGGATGATACAGTATCTAGCACAGGGCAAACCAGAGAAGTACTCACAACCACCTCTGATCAATTCGCTCAAATACTTCAAGAGGCTCTAGCCAAGCAACGTGAAGAAATTAGAGCCGAAATGAAGATGGAGATGGAGTTGGCTATCCAACAAATGAGAGAGTTGCTAGCTCAACGGTCTCAACCTCCTGAGTCCAATCAGCGAGCTGAATCCAGGCGCCACACTCAGAATGTTGTAGATGACAGTGATCCAGAAGTGGATGAAGTCATTATGACTGATACACATCTCAATAGCAATAACGCTGGGGGTGGTTTAATGGATCCTCCCAACAACGATATTGGGAGTGGTTCAATAACACCTCTTACAGGGGGTGGTTCAACTCATTCTCCTCAACGTCTTTCAAATGAAGACATAGACGATGACAAGAAAATGAAAGAACTTGAAAACAAAGTCAACGTTTTGATGACTGCTCAAGAAGTGAAAAAGACGGGTATTCCATGTCCCTATCCAAAAGAATGGGATTCAATTCCATACCCGGCAAAGTTCAATCTGATTGACTTCACACCGTTCGAAGGAAAGAGCTCGCCTACTCAGCACTTGATTTATTTCAAGTCTCATTTGGGCATGATATCTGGAAACGAGGCTTTAATGGTCCGGTCATTCGTTGGCACCCTTCGTGGTCCCGCCTTCGATTGGTATCGACGTCTCAAGCCAGGGAGCATCAATTGCTAGGATGACATAGAAAGTTTGTTCCTCAGTAATTTCTTCGATGATGACACCGAAGTGTCAATCGGAACCCTTCTGGATGAGAAACAAAAAGACGGAGTACCGGTTGATAATTTTATTAAGCGCTTCCGCAACAAGGCAATGAATTGCAGAGATCCTGTTACAGAGGAGTTCATCCTGCAAACATGCCACAATAATCTCTCTATCGATGTCCTGGAAGCCCTGGGGGTCGTACCATCCAAAACTTGGAAAGATTTGAAAATACGTGGCGAACAAGCTGAACACTTTCTTAAAAGAAAGAAAATTGAGAGAAATCAACCGGCGATATCTACAACCGCTGCGAATGCAACTCTCGATCCGAAGTTCCCAAAGGAGTATTCTTTTGAAGATGATGAAGCTCCAGTCATCTTGAAATACCTCATCGCCAATGACAAAATCGAGCTGCCACCTATTAAAGATCAGGAGGGCGCTAAAAGGACTACGGATCCAAACTACTGTGCATACCACAGAAGGGTTCTTCACCCCACCAAGATTTGCTTTGGACTAAAAAATAAAATCCAAGGTCTAATTGACTCCGGCGTCATAACGACGAAACAAGCCAAATAAAGACGACATCTACTCCGAAAAGTATACGAGTATAAACTGCTTCTCCATATAACTCCAAAAGGTATACGAGTATAAACTGTTTCCCGAACCTCCGACCGATATAAGAGGTTAAAAAAAATTGCTTCCAAATGTGATTAGACTCAGGTTCACCTGAAAGCTGGGGGTGGATATGAGGTTATCATGGCTGAATACGAAGACAGGAACCAAGACATGATTCTATATCAAGAACAGTAATGTTGCTCACAAACGAAAAGTTCCTAAAAAAGTACTATCCCTAGTACATTCAGGGTAACCTATTTAACGGGAAGTTTCTGGAGAATACTATATATGGTATTCTTAAGGATAACCCGAAACTAATCGATTGTTCAAGGTGAAAACCAATCATCTTAATAATCCACCTTTAATCATGATAAAAAATGATTAAGAACCTCCTGTTATGGCTATTTAATCATGTCCAAAATGATTAAAACCCTCTCACTGTGATTTTTAGAGTACTCTTTCATTGAGATGAGATTCAATGACTTCATCAAGTCGATTTTCCCTCATAAAACTCTGAAATCATTCATCTGCTGCTTAATTGGTTTCAATCATCGGGATCAATTTTGCCAACTCCCACTGTGACTTTCCAAGCACTTTATCGTTGAGATGAGATTCAATAACCTCATTAGGTTAGTCTTTCCTCACGAAACTCCTACGGTCTAATTGCGGGGTGCTTGATAATTCACAGTCCTCCACCATAAAATCCCTCACCGATCAAATCAACTGACGGCAAGTCCACCAAAATGCTTTGTGGTTAAATCCACCCAAACTCCCGTTGTGTCCAAACCTTTAACACTCCCACTGTTGGGCTCTGACACAACATCCAAAATTTCAATTCATAACAATTGGCAACCCCCATTCGGTCAAACCTTTAAACAGTTAGGATCGTATCAAACTCTCATTTGGTCAAACCTTTAAACAGTCAGGACCAAAGCTAAAATCCCCTC
>BQKN01064560.1:55815-66713 GCA_022839385.1 Asparagus kiusianus
TAGGCTTCGGGATAAAATACCCCAGACTGGTATTCTGGTGTCTTTTTTAATCGGTGAAAGACTAAACCGGCAACGTGTGTTAGACATTGACTTATCCCTACTCAGGATTCGGGATAAAATTCCCCGTGTGTGTGAAGCACGGATTTTGGTGTTATGAATAACAACTTGCCACAATGTCGAATATGTGAGCTTTTGTCCTTTTTTTACGATTAAGGACTAACCGGCAACGCGTGTTAGGCGCTGACTTATCCCTTCTTAGGCTTCGGGATAAAATTCTCCAGACTGAAATTCTGGTGTCTTCTTCAATCGGTGAAAGACTAAACCGGCAACGCGTGTTAGGCGTTGACTTATCCCTACTTAGGATTCGGGATAAAATTCCCCGTACCTGTGAGGCACGGATTTTGGGAGTTAAAAAAAGTGGTGTCTTCTCTTGGGGCAAAGACGAACCCAAAATGGGAGAGGAAGAATTTTATATTCTATCTCCCAACACTGAAGAGGAAGAATTTTATATTCTATCTCCAGTTGGAAAGGAGACTCGAGGTGGGATCTCCACCCTCAGAATCCGGAAAGGTGAAACTAAGAGTGGGATCTTCACTCCGAGAATTGAAAAGATTCGGATAACCCTAACTGTCGGAAGGTTTGATTACCGAATTAAAGATGAATTTCTCGTTTATCGAGAGTGAATTGTGATTTTGGTCCTAACTGTAGGAAGGTTTGACCAAGAGGGAGTTTGAGGTGATCCTAACTGTAGGAAGGTTTGATCGCTCGATTTGAAAGTGGACCTCTCGTTCATTGGAGGAATCGAGAGGGGATTTTGGTTGTGGTCCTAACTGTAGGAAGGTTTGACCGAATGGGATGTTTGAGACGATCTTCACTGTAGGAAGGTTTGATCGCTCGATTTGATAATGGACCTCTCGTTCATTGAAGGAATCGAGAGGGGATTTTGAATGTGGTCCTAACTGTAGGAAGGTTTGACCAAGTGAGAGTGGGAGTGTGAGATGACCCTAACTTTTATAGGTTTGATCACTCGATTTATGGACTTCTCATTCATTGAAGGAATCGAGAGGTGATTTTGATTGTGGTCCTAACTGTAGGAAGGTTTGGCCAAGTGAAAAGTGAGAGTGGGAGTACAAATAACTGTAGGAGTGTTGATTCGTACAAATCACTCAAAGGGGGTTCCTAGTATTAAGTGATAAGGACTTAACACGAAGGGGTTTGACAATTCGTCAAGGACTGATAGATCAAACTTCTAAGCATTATATCCGGACTCTAACCATGAAAGTGTTGAGTGCACGAACATAGCGGAAGTCTGAATGGATTAAACAGGAAAGAATTTTGGTGGTCCCATCGTCAATTAGTCTGATCAGTGGGGGATTCTGTGGTGGGAGACTATGAGTCGTCAAACATCAATGAGAGTTTTGTGAGGGAAAATTGATCCAATAAAGTGATTGAATCTCATCTCAGTAAAAGAGTGTTCGGAAATCATAATAGGAGTTTAGTGTTTATCACTTTGTTCATAATGATCGGGTTATCCCTAAGAATATTACATTTAACATTCTTCCGGGAACTTCCCGTTATATGAATTATCCACCCCTAGCTTTCTTTGTAAAACTGGGTGTAACGAGGAGTACGTTATCCTCGTACACATGTTCGAGTTATCCTTAAGAATAAAAGATTCTCTAGGAACTTCCCGTTACATAAATCATCCACCCCTATCTTCTTTTGCGAAATCGTGTTTAACATTGTACTTAGTTGGATGACCGAGAAATAGTTTATACTCGTATACTTTTTGGAGTGTGTGAAGGAGCAGTTTATACTCTTATACTTATCGGAGTCTTCATTCGACTTAATTGAGCGATATAACGCCGGCTTCAACCAAGGTTTGGATGCTATTCTTGAGAGCAAAGCAATCCTTGGTGGGATGAAGGACCCTCCTGTGATACGCACAGTTTTTTGGATCCGCAGTATTGTCAGCTTCCTCCTGATTGACGATAGGTGGTAGCTTGATCTTATTATTTTCAAGGAGGGACTCAAAGATGGCTGGAACATCTTCGTCTTTGAAGGAGTACTTTTTTTGGAGTCTCGGACCCGAAGTCTTCTGCTGTCTTTGGGGTTGCTGTTGCGACGTTTGATTAGCATCAACAGCTGCTGCAGGTGCCTTCCCCTTGCCACGGGAGATGAAGCTTGAGTTCGGAGGATTAACCATCGGTTGGCTTCTCTCGGCCTGTTTCCTTCTGAGGAAGCGTTCAGCCCGCTCTCCGCGCATCTTCAGCTCTTTCCAGGTATTTGAGGGTGCGACTCCCATAACTTCCAATATCTCAATAGATAGGTTGTTATGGCAAGTTTGAAGGATGAAGTCCTCTGTGATCGGATCTCGGCAGTTCATTGCCTTATTCCGGAAGCGTTTGACGAAATCGTTGACCGTCTCGTCGTCTTCTTGCTTCTCATCGAAGAGTGTCCTGATTGACACCTCGGCGTCATCATCAAAGAAATGAGCGAGGAATAGGCTCTCCAGGTCTTCCCAATTATTGATACTTTCGGACTTAAGACGGCGGTACCAATCAAAGGCGGGCCCACGAAGGGTGCCAACGAATGACCGAACCATCAAGGCTTCATTGCCGGAGATCATACCCAAGTGGGATTTGAAGTAGATCAGATGCTGCGTAGGCGAACCCTTCCCGTCAAACGGTGTGAAGTTAATCAAGTTGAACTTCACCAGGCATGCTATCGAATCCCACTCCCTTGGATAAGGACACGGAATGCCGGTCCTTTTCACATCTTGAGTAGACATCAGAGCATTGATTTTGCTCTTGAGATCTTTTATTTTCTCATCCTCGCTCGTATCGGGACTTGGACGAATTGAAAGAGGGATAACGCGACCACCCCCGGCATTGTCATTATTGGTGGGACCACCCCCAGCGTCGTTGTTTTTAATGGGGCCACCCCCAGCGTTCTGGTCAATGGGAGGGTCATCAGCATTGATGTATTCATCCACGTCTGAATCGCTAGCTGATTGGCTAACATTATTACGACGACTGGATTCACCAAGTTGATTCGACAGAGCCCGAATTTGTTGGTCGTGCTCTTCCCTCATCCATAACATAGCCGTTTCTATTTCGATTTTAAATGCTTCTTTCTATTTGGCTAAAGCATCCTCGACCATTTTGGTCACTTGCTCGGTGTTGATCATGAATGTTTCGTGAGATTGACCTAGGCTGGAGACCGTATTATCAGAAGCGACCGCAGAGTTAGAATCTGACACTTCGTCATCCGAGGATAATCCTCTCTGCATTCTCTGATAATCCCTTTGTCTTATAGTTCCTGATCATAACCGGGTTAGACGATGCGATACAAGCGGATCAGAGTTAGAAGGTCGAACCGACTTTCCCTTGTCAGCCATATTTATTGTGACTTCCGGAAGTTCGTCACCTTGAATGGTCGATCGTTTCTTATGGAAACGTCTTGGCTTGGACTTAGTCGCTCCGTTAAAGATCCTCTTAAATACCGAGACCCTCGGCGGAGCGGTCTTGGGGCAGCTATACGCTGATAATACTGCCCTGATTAACTTGGTGCACGGGCAGTGATACTTTGTTTCTTGGGTATATCTCTTCCGAGACTTGTTCATACCCCCAGCCCGATAGTACAACCCATCGACGTTGCCGTCAGAGCAACCTATCGGCTGTTTACATGAATCCTCAGGTATAACGCGTTCGTTTGTCTTACGTGTTTTCTTCTGAGTATGCAACTCCTTGTTAGCATTCTCAAGAGTCGCGCGTTTAGAGTCACGCATTTGTAAGCGTGAACTCTCGACGGCTCTTGGAGTTTAATTCGTCGTCTGAGGCGGTCAATTATAGAAGTTTTCTGTGTGCGACCCCCAGCTCGAATGATTACTCGGGGTTCAGTTACTAGGTCCAAGCGTTCTTTGATCGCAACCTTGTCTTGATCCTTATGCAAAGAAACCAGACGATCCGCCATCCTTATCTTGAAACGGGGCAAGTCTACGCTGTCACGGGGCTTCACCGGAGATGCGGAACTCACAGGGATCTACAAAACAGGTGCATAACATCTTCTGCCTTGACTCTGGCGCTGGTCAGATTTGCGTGACCCGCGGGTCGGAGGGTCGGATTTGGGTGACCCGCAAAGTGGAGGGTCGGATCCAAGTGACCTGCGAATTAGCGGATCGGATCTGGGTGACCTGCGAATTGGCGGGTCGGATCTGGGTGACCTACGAATTGGCGGGTCGGATTGAAGTGACCTGCAAATTGGCGGGTCGGATCGGAATGACCTGCAAATCGGCGGGTCAGATTGGAGTGACCTGCGAATTGGCGGGTCGGATTGAAGTGACCTGCAAATTGGCGGGTCGGGTCGGAGTGACCTGCAAATCGGTGGGTCGGATCTGGATGACCTGCGAATTAGCGGGTTGGATTGAAGTGACCTACAAATTGGCGGGTCGGATCGGAGTGACCTGCAAATCGGCGGGTCAGATTGGAGTGACCTGCGAATTGGCGGGTCGGATTAAAGTGACCCGCGCACCGGCGGGTCGGATTCAAGTGACCCGTGATTCTCGATCTTTTCGGCCGCCCTTTTGGATTTTGGCCTCCAAGTTCTGTGCAGTTTTTGTGGCTTCTTCTCCACTTCTTTCCTCTGCAACCTTTTTGCCTCTTGCGCAAGAATTCGCGCTTGTGCAAGCAGTGCGCGACGCTTTTTGATCCGCTCTTCAAGAGTTGAACGGGTTCTTTTGACTTGTACCCATTCACTTGTTGGTGATTTGGGGGCGAGAGCATTTGTCCGCTGTTGGAGCGCTTGGCGTCGCCTAATTTTCAGATCCGCCTCGTAACGGATCCCGTCAATTGACTCCAAAGCCCTAGCAAGTTGACACGCGAGGCGTTGACGTCGCCTTTGACGTGCCCTCTTCGATAGGATTGGCGCGCCTTCAGTACTCAACTCCTTTTGATTGAGGAGGAGTTTAGATCTGTAGATCCGACTTCGTTGGAAGCCGGAGGGGTGTTGCAAAGCGAGAGGGCAGCAGCAACGGGAGTTTTGATCTTCCTGCGCTTGCAAGAGGCAGAGGATCTGGAGGAGGAGGACGACAAATACTCCTCGAACTTTAGTTGTCCGAACTCGTATTCGACCACTTCTTCAACCGGGATGCAGATCCGAGGTTGCGACACTACAGCTCCGGCAGCGAAGCTGTTGGCTCCCACTGTGGTCGCCAGTTTGTTTGCGTCGAAAATTACTGTTTTCATTGCTATCGAATCTATTACAACTTTAGTCGTTATAATAAACTCGAATACAATATAAAGTTGATCTTTTTATAAGATCTCCTTACACAATGAAAATAAAACAAGTTTATAACTTTATCAAACAAACGCAGGGAGATCGTTTATCGGTCTTCTGCTTGCGTGGGTGTCTTTGCCTGTGCCGGGGTTTATCCGTGGACCACCTTAGATCTGGATCCGGTTGATGGAAAATTGGGCAGAGATTCGCCTTCACGGGGGAATGTTTGATTTGAAGCGCTGAAATCGACTAAGCGAAATCAGGGCTCTTCTCGAGATTAAGACCAAGCCTAATCTCAAGGGACGGACGGGAACGGGCTTCGGATCTCTCGAACTCTCCTTCTTTATGCTGAAGAACTCACCAAGATCTGTCCACCCTCGTTGAAATTCGTACTCCTTTGACTCTTCAATCCGGCAGCACCTCCACGTCTTGATAATAACTCCCCCCCGCTGAAAGAAGGACCCGGGCTCGTATTTATAAGCTTCGAAAGCGGTTATTTGGATGAGAACAAGTGATTTTAGCCTTATCTTTAGTCAATAACGGCCTAACCATGTTTGTAGATGATATCAAGTCAGTTGGGTACCTCTGGAACTGAAAAGATCTCGAGAAAACCGTTAAAACCGTCAAAAAACACATCGGGGGGTCAAAACAGCGCAGCGGGTCGCACTGACCCGTGGGGGCGCGGGTCGGCCTTGGCCGACCCGCTGAACCGCGGGTCGGCCTTGACCGACCCGCCAGGCCGCGGGTCGGCCAAAGCCGACTCGCGCTGGTGCGGGTCGGTTTCGGCCGACCCGCGCTGGTGCGGGTCAGTTTCGGCCGTCCCGCATCTGCGCGGGTTCCGAAGTCTGACATTTTTTTTGGTTTTCTGACTCTTCCAAGATTTGTAGTTTCTCCTGTTTTGCGTGTTTGACCGTCTTGTTGACTTGTATACTTCGTTGCTGGATTGACTGTCGAACGCACGTTGGTTGATGTACGCGCGTTGACCGACACGCACGAACTGATTGACGTGCGAACGGATTGACATGCACGAGCTAAATGATGCGTGCGTGCTAACTGACTGTTGGGCGCGTTTGTACGCTTTGAGTTGATTGACGCGTGCGGTCCACTTGGCGTTTGCCATTGTGGTGGTTCGTTGTCGTGTCATCAACAGTTCACCGATTCGCTTCATGCGCTTGTCGGCGTCGGATAATCCTCTTTGACTTGAATAATGACATTCATCGCCTTCTCTTTGTCTTGAGCTGTGTGCGGGCACCCATAGGCATTTTTAGACGCCTACAAGGGAGATTGTAGTTTACACAGAGGAGTTATTTGCAGAAGATGTTGAAGAAATTCAGGTTTGATGGCAATGCAAAAGCAGTTAGCACTCCATTGGCTCCCCACTTCAAGCTTTCAGCTAATATATCACATGTTTCTATTAAGGACAGAAATTATATGTCGAAGGTTCCATATGCTAATACAGTGGGTAGCTTGATGTATGCGATGGTGTGTACGATGCCAGATTTATCACAGCCGTGAGCATGGTATCGAGGTACATGCACGACCCCGGGAAGGGTCATTGGGAGGCCGTGAAGTGGATTCTACGTTATGTTAAAGGTACCATGGATGTTGGATTGATTTTCTAGAAGAGTGAGAAGAATTGGCAGGATTGTACTGGTTACGTAGATTTAGACTATGCGGGGGATCTAGACAAGCGCCGGTCCACTTCAGGATATGTGTTTACATTAGCAGGAGCACCAGTTTGTTAGAGATGTATACTTTAGTCTACAGTTGCTCTCTCTACTACAGAGGCGGAGTATATGGTGATGACTAAACCTGTTAAGGAGGCTTTGTGGTTGCGTGGACTGTTGGAGGACTTGGGGATTGCACAGGAGACCCTTCTGGTATATTATGATAGCATGTCGGCTATCTATTTGGCAAAGAACCAGGTTTATCATGCACGCACGAAGCACATTGATGTCAAATTCTACTTTGTTTGTGACGTATTGGATGATAGAAACGTCATATTAGAGAAGATCCACACAAAGGATAACCTTACGGATATGTTGACCAAAGTTATTTCAGGTGTAAATTTTGGTCATTGTTTGAAGCTATTGAACATTCTTTAGTGTTGAGGGTCTTTGGAGGTCATTTGGGTGAACTACGTTCGGCTTGATTCCTTGGGCAAGAGGATACGTAGGCAGTCTTGTTTGATGCAACTAGTTGGATTTGTTGATTTCGATAGGGGAGATTGTTTGAACTTTCGTTTGGGTTCCCGACTTGTTATGGATTAAGTCTGTTGAAGTGGGTTGTTTTCACTTCGTCCTGGACACAACAAGTGAGACATTTGAATGTTTTGGCGTCGGCTCAGTTTTGATAGAAACGTTCGCCGAGGTAGAGAATTGAAGAAATGGTGAGCACAACGACAAAGACCGCAGGAAATGACGAAAGAGCAAGCTTAGGTGCTGTGCGGTTGACTACGTGTGACGCGGCGGTCGACCGCCAATGTGCACGAGGCTGAGTTCTGTTCTGTATCAGGTCAAGGTCGACCTCGCATGGCATGACGGTCGACCGCCAAAAGTCCAGAGACTTTGGAAAGTTTCTATCGTTTTTGCGGTCGACTACGTGTGGTTCTGCGGTCGACAGCGAGTCGGGTCTGCAGTTGAGTTTGGTTTTCTGACCCATTTTGTTTTGAGTTGATATATAATCTTAATCCTAATTAATTAGGGTTAAGCAATGGCATTTTGAGCAGTCTTTGAGAGGGGGATTGCTGCATCCAATTATGGGAGAGTTATGAGAGATCTAGAGGCTTTGTTTTAGGGTTTATTTGGTGAGATTTGTAACCCTATTTGTATTCTCTTGATTTCTAATAGTAAGAACTCCCCCTCCTTGCCCTGTGGACGTAGGCAACTTGCCGAACTACGTAAATTCATTTGTTTTGTTGTGGTATTGTGTTTGGCTTATGTAGTTGTAATTTATCTCGTTCTTGTTTGTGTGGTTTCGAGCTTCCGCCGCACACAACTATAACACCCTCATAGAAAAAAGTGATCTATACTATTCACGAATTACTTGGAGGGTTAGAAAATTTATCTATTCTATTTGTGGTGTAAACCATGCAGCCTACTCCTGCAAGGGTGGTTTTGATAGGATCTCATTTGGTTTACTACAGCCAAATTATAGACAGACACCCTATACTTCTACTGGTTAAGATAGATCCCTTGGATTTTTTTTAGCTCTGTTTAATTTCACATTAAAATTAGACTTCATAAACAGAAACATGTGAGCTTTGTATATAAACTGATTTACTTGCTATATACTTGCATAATAATCATTAAGTATAACCAATTTAAATGGAAAAACTAAGAATGCAGAGTTCATATCAACCGTATAAGTACACGTGTCTATCTGCAATTTGGCAATAGTATAGAGATCTATCCGCAATTAACATTTTATTTAAAGATTATAAGTGCTGCCGGTGTACCACTAAGTTATCAGATAAAGCAAAATTTTGAAGCAAAAACAATTTTTATATTACTTAGAATGGAGAAATGTAGGGTTGTATAACTAAAAAGGGGTGGACCTACCTTAGAGGAAGTGGCGGTAATGTTACTAAGATTGGTAATGTTACTAGTCAAAGCGGCGATTAGCTCAAAGATTGTTTAGTGACTTATCTATATTTATATGTATATCTATACTTTTTATAAAAGAGAATACACATGTCAAAACTTTTAATTTTCTTTTTTATCCTCATAATTTCTTGATCTTTCATAATTATACCATCATTTATATTTAATTCTTATCTAATTATTCATAACCTCTTATTCACTATGCACCTCTTTATTTTCCCAAAATATTTGGTCATTTACTAGAATATATTAATAATTTATAATATTACTAAATTTATAAATTTGTTAAATTTTAATTTTTAAAAATATTAATTATAATAAAGTAAGTATTTAATTATAATTATCAATAATAGTATAAATAAAGGCATATATTAATACTGAGAATTATTACCATGATGCAGTAAACATTATAAAAAAATATCTACATAGAATAGTTATTTAATAATATAAACAGTTTAATTATTTCAATAATGTTACTTAAACTAATGATTACATTATTATTCAATATTTAAACTCTTAAATAAATTGTTTATTAACATAATAATAAGCTGATTTATTTCATCAAAAAATAAGGTAAGTTAAATAACTATTAAATGAATTAGTTAATAATAGTATAATTGTTAATGATAGTACAACATAATTTTTATAATAATAGTGCAATAAAATTACTTATAAAATACTTATACATAATTTATTAAATAACATAATATTAAATATAAGAATAAATATGTCCACAAGCAAAGCATGTACATTATACTAGTATAGACTAATATGTATTTGATAGTGTTACTAATAATATGATTATGTATTTTTTTAATATAGTTGTATTTTTTTAATTATTAATTATAGGGCGCTTCACTTTTTCAGAAATCTTGAATCCATATAAAACTATGTGGGTTTGAAAGTATAAAGGAACCCCCTCTAAAGTAATATTATTAGGATTCGAGGGACTAATTCAAAATAATAAAGATGTGAAGGACCAATATGAAATAGAAGCCCAAATGATAACTACAACTAAACTTCTCTTAATTTAGAGCTAGGAGATAAGAATCAAAAGATAATAAGAATCTCTCGTTACAAAAAGAGGGAGTTGGACGGTCATACGTACCTAACCATCATGGTACACGTATACACGTATAGAAGCCAATTCCAATTACGCATCTCTCCACCATCCACATCACATGTTTTAATCTTGGCTTGTTCCTCACTGTGAAGAAGAAAGAGAAGAATCTCGTAACCATTCGCTTCATAATAAAAGGAAAGGAAACATGTGGAGGAAATGCATTTGCATGTGGCTCCAAAATATAACACTGGCTACTTATCATATCAAAGATTATAGCTTATGGGTTCCATGTGATGCCTCAAAATTGGTTCCGGCCACTGTTCGGTCCACAAGTTAGCCAAACGCACCGATTGTAGCGTCAGCATAACAATGGAAGTAGCCAGAATCCGATTTGATGTTTAGACAAAGTGTCATGTACGTAGCCGAATAATAGCTACTACTTTTTTGTTTGGCTAATTGTGCACTATGTTATTCTCAAATTTAGTTCCTCCAACCATTAGACCAAAAAAATTCCGGAGTTATGGTGATGATTAAGGATTATAGTTTCATATTAATTCTAACATGTCCTTGCAGGTCGAGCGCCCTTTTTTATGGGTCGAAATCTGAACTCACGTAGCAGTGTTAATTTTTTTTAGAAAATCCGCATTTAATTCGTGACCGGTGAGATTTGAACCTGACTGATATCATCTTAAATTTAGTTCCTCTAACTATTACACCAAAACTCCGGAGTTATGGTGATGATCAATGATTATAGTTTTATATTAATTCTAACCCAGTCATCTAAAGAATAAATGGTAAGTATCATATTCGAGTCGTATCCGACCTGTTGGCACCGGTAATAAGAATTTGTTTGTATCGTAACGTTTTCTACCGATGTGCAAGAGAAATGCCTCGAAAATAGATGGTAAAAAATGTTGGAAATTTTCAAATAAATAAAGATTATAGCATGAATTTAA
>BQKN01064560.1:71713-82794 GCA_022839385.1 Asparagus kiusianus
TTTAAAACATGTTAAATTGCCTTTTCTTAAATAAAATATCCAACAAAAAATTAATATTGTCATGTGTATAAGGATTTGATATTAAAGTTCCGACCATATATGCTAATGAAAGATCCTAACACCCACATTGGCAACAAGAAGAAGAAAAACAATCACATTGCATTGCTTTAGTTATATAATGTGGTCCAAGTTCACTCACAAAGTTACGCCAATGCACCTCTTTCATGTCCTATAAAACACAATCATACACTTTATTAATTAGTTTAAGATGAAACCAACATGTTCTTATTGATCTAATTATTTATTTAGTTTGAACATTGTTTATTGTTGGGACAGAGTGATTACCTAGCTAATTATGCGATTGGCATCAATCCAGATCTAAATTCTTTTATTCTCTTAAAATAAATAGAAGAAAAACAGTTGTCCAAAGTTAAGTATTCATGAATGGATTCGCATTATTAAGTCTCAATGTTAACATAACATGGAAAACATTATATAAATCTAAGCAATTCCGTAATTAATTTTTCCTAAGTTTCTCAATCATAATTACTACAATAGTAATAATAATATTGTCCATAATTTATAGTAATGCAATTTTTTTTTGATCCAAAAACAGGGGCTAATACCCCGTTCATTAAAATCCAAAAAGACAAAAGATTGTTAATTAAGTAATGCAATTTTTTTGGATAAACCTATGAGATTTATTGCGAGAAATATATTTCTAATACAAATTCAGTGTTTGACTAAAAATATATTTTAATGCAAATTCGGTGTTTGACTGAAAATAACTAATGTTAAAACTGAATTTAATTCAATTATCTAGTTGGAATAGAAACGGTTGGTTTTTATGAGATTTAATTATTTTTAGTTCTTAATTTTGTTTTACAAACGTTTGCTCCTACCAAATTGATCGTAACATTTGCTGCAACTTTTTCTACAAAATGTTTAATATTTTCTAATTACACAATGTCGTAAGTCAAAAAGTTAAATCTAAATCGACAACGATATTTACATCTGCAATCCTATTTCCTCACAACCAAACAACAACTTAGGCTCAAATTTGTTTGCAATGAAGTAACAGTAAAATAGCTGAAGTATAGTAGATGATATACTTCTGTATTTTTTTTAGCAAAAAGATTTATTTGTTTATCTAAAAAAGACTATCTCTAGTACTGTAAATATTGATTTGGCTCTTAAATGACTTCTTACTACTTAAATTTGTTTCTGAACTCAAGGCTCAGAAGGGCTAAAACGTACGTGATTATTGGAAAAAAGTTAGTGCTTCTATTTGCCCCTCCTTTTATACTTTTAAAAATCCAAACTCAAAATCGAAGGACGGGAAGAAATATTATTTCTACGACTTCTAAAAATATCTGAAACAAACAGAGAAGTACTATGATCGCTATTTCTATTATACAACTTTACAAGTTATTTTTTATCTGCTTATCAATTTTAATACTTTTGTCGCCTTAATTGGACTATTATGACTAAGAAGTTTAGATTTGAATCATGATGAGCGAGTCAAGTTGGATCTGATCTAAATCTGAATCCACTTGTAGTAACCAAGTTGGAGTCATCATCTCTGATTGTGGCGGCCTCGCTTTAATATTACAATGGTCCAAACGCTATTAAATTTCGAGGACCACACAGCAAGAACATTCTAGGGGCTGTTCGTTTCGCAAAAATTTTTGGGAAATCAAAGAATAGGAAATTAAAGAATAGGATTTCTTGAATTATAGTTGTTTGGTTGGTTAAAAAAAGAAGGAAATCAAAGAATAGGAGATGAGATGAGATGAGTTGTCATCATATTATTGGATGATGTGAGTGATTTTTTAAGAAAACTTGTTTTGATGTTGTTTGGTTGGTTAAAAAAATAAGAAAATGTATTATTAGAAACCTATTTCCTATAATAATTTTTTTCTTGTGTTTGGTTCATTCTTGAAAATAAGAAAATAGATGAGATGAGATGAGTTGTTTGTATATTATTGGATGATGTGACCCACACTTAAGAAAATCAATTTCTTTCTTTTTTTTGAGGAAATGGGTGGAAATGAAATGTTAATGAGATGAGATGAGTTGTCACCATATTATTGGATGATGTGAGTGATTTTTAAATATGAGATGAGATGAGTTGGATGATGTGACCCGTTTCTTGTGTTTGGTATATTTATAAAAGTAAGAAAGGAGATAAGATGTGATGAGATTGTGGATAAAAATAATATTTTATTGATAAAAGTGTATAGATTTCTTTTTCTTGGGTTGAGTTTTATGGAGAGAAATAGATAAAAATAATATTTTAATAAAAAAAGTACATGGATTTCCTTTTCTTGGTTTTTAGGAAATCTCCCAACGCCAAACAAACGGGCCCTAAAAGCCAGAGGGCCCACGTTTTCATGAAAACAAAAGGAACTCATCAAGTAACTCGATTCCGACTTAAGATTTAGTATAAATTACATTTCAGTACCGTGAAGTATCGTGTTATTACACGGGTTATTTCGGAGTTTGTAAATATATATGGATAATGTTAAGATTACTAATTGTAACTGCACGAGTCAATATAGGGTTCAGATAAAAAAAACAAGGATTACTCGTGTAATGACGATCATTATTTTTGGGATTATCTATGTAGATATATAGACTCTAGAATTAACAGTGTAATTTCATCGTACCTCATAATACTAGCATATGCCAAAGATTTTATAGTGTATGATTACGCGCTTGCTGTTTGCTGTTCGTATTAACACCTGATCGCCAAAGGGCCTATTTCTGGCCCTCATAGTCCCAATTAGGGGCTGTTTGGTTGTATGTTTTTACCATGTAAAAGGATAGAAAATGTAAAAAAAGCGGGTCCCAATGTTAGTTTTCATCACTTTACATTGTTTGTTTAAATTCTCTTTTACATGAAAAGCTTACACCTTTTGATGAGGTATCACCGAAAGCAAAATCACCAAAATTAGGAGTGCTTTTGTTGGAAAGCTTACACAATGTCATAAATATGTCCAAATAACAATAAAAAAGACAAAACCTTGTAGAAAGTGGTGAGGTGGATAACCACTTTTCATTTTGTGTCATGAATACTCTAGTTTATATTATACTATCCAAACAATGTGATACTATTATTTTAGGATTCACAAAGATTCCTAACCAAATAATGTAAACACTGGAATAAAAAATGATGGGGTGGATAACCATTTTTTATTTTATGCCATAAACACTCTAGTTTCCTAAAGTCATCCAAACATCCCCTTATAATCCGAGCTCCATGTATCATTCGGAAGGTGGGTGCGGGTCCCACTTCTATGGTCAGATCCAAAGGCCCTCGAACGGTAGAGAAGTGCGCGAGGCAGACATAAATTTGGATAATGTTTAGAAAAAACCCTAATTTTTATGTGATTTGCAGAAACTCTCTAAACTTTAAAAATTAAAGAAAACCTCTAAGAAATTTCACATAATCTCCTCAACTTTCGAAAAGTTTAATAAAATGAAATGCCTTTTCTTCAAAAAAAAAAAAAAAAATCCCTTCTCCCACTATAAAGCCGCTCGAACATATTGCACTCTAATTCTTGAATCAAATTGAATATGACATCATTCGAATTCGTTTCATATTGAGATATTTGAATTCACTCCGAACATTAAATTGAATGGAATTCAATTCATATGTTTATACAGGTGTTAGTTAACTATTCGATGATAACAATAACCGCTAGACTGGTTAACTTATCTACATAGACTTAGCTTGTTAACTTATCCGCAAGGCTCTAACCAATTAGCTACATTTATTGAACGTGTTAAAAATAACCTTGCAATTAATGATATTCGCAATAAATTACATTAATAAAATTAAATTTAAAATATAAAAGAAAATAGTTAACAATAATACCAATCAGGTTAATTTTTATTCGTTTATTAACCGAATGTCTAAAATTATTTATTTAACGCTTGAACAAACTGTCGAATCGAATATTACTAAATTCTGAATAATTAATGAATTATTTAGTCAATTTCCACCCCTATTTCTGTCTTAAATTCCTGAACGACCCATAGAATAGAAAATTTCCCAAAGCTTGCACAGTAGCGTCTACAAAAATGCTCTATAGAGCGTCAAACAATCTACACCGAACACCAAACAGCCGACCGCGCCTACGTAGCATTCTGCTATAAAATTGTACTCTAATGTTTGTGTGATGCTTCGTGGAAGTTCAAGGCGTTCGATGAAATTCCTTGAACCTTCGGACTTCAGGAACAGGAGCTCGTTAAAAATCAGTCCGACTTCAGGGGGTTTATGACATTTACGCCGTAACGCGAGAGTTCAAACCGCCGACCGCGCGCTGGCCACTGTATTCACTGTTCACTGAACACCAAACAGCCAACCACCAGATCACAATCCGCCACGTGTCCTTCCTCCTTCGCCGCTTCTCTGGATTCCACATAATAAATCCGCACGATGAAATCGTACATTCCTCTATCTCTCTCTCTCTCTCTCTCAGAAATATCTCTTTTTTTTTTAAGAGAGAGAGAATTTAAAAATAGAAGGATTTGATTGCGACGAGCTTCCATTAAATTTCTTCCAATACCCATCCAATTCTCCTCCATAAATGCTTCGTTTTTGGCCCTAATACCTCTCTCTGTTTTTTTTTTTCTTTTTTTGGTTCTTTTTTCCTTTTGGGCGAAAGAGGGAAGAATTCGCCATGGGGTTCGAATTTGGGGTGCACTTGGTCCGATTGGGGATTCTAAAGGCCACGTCGGATCACGCCTCCATTGTCTCCATCAATCTCTTTGTTGCGTTGCTCTGTGCTTGTATCGTGATTGGGCACTTGCTTGAGGAGAATCGATGGATGAACGAATCCATCACTGCCCTCGCCATTGTTAGTAATTCTTGTTTAGTTTTGATTTTTATCGGGTTATAATTCCCATTTAATACCCTAAAGTTTGAATTTTGCTTTTAAAAAAAATCCGGAATTTGACCACTTTTGACTATGTTACGAACATTTTAGAATTGAAGGGGAAACCCGAGTCAATTGTGTTTGGGATTATGCTTGAAAGGAAGAACGGGATTTTGGCATGTGATGTCACATATAATAATATATTAATGTTAAAATAGCGAAACTTTGAGGTGCTTTTTAGCTAATAAAGTTTTAATTTTGGTATGAACAATGCAATTCAGCTTCTTCTTCTTCTTCTTCTTTTTTCCTTCCTGTTTTTAATTTGATTTGATGGCAGGGGTTGCTCACTGGCGCTTTGATTTTGCTTACCACCAACGGGAAGAAATCTCATGTTTTGATGTTCAGCGAGGATTTGTTCTTTATTTACCTGCTGCCACCAATTATATTCAACGCTGGGTAAATTTTCGCTTTTTTTTTTTTCTTTTTCGGACCTTTTCAGTTTATTTTGATGGGTTCGGTTGATCTTCCTCTGTTTCGCCTTCTTTTTTTGAAATTTTTTGGGATGTTGGGCCTAAATCTTAGTAGTTGCTAGCATTACTTGCTAACAACAGAGAATGTTATGCGGATTTTTTTACTTCAATTGGAAGCATTGGCATATTTCTACAACTATATATGAACAGAATAGTTAGATATTATGAGAAGTAGTCACTCTGCCATAGGGAAAGGCTTCTTCTTACAGCTCTCGTATGAAAGTTTGCAAACTCGGGCTCGCCATTTGAACTTTAGTAACTCATAAGGAGTTATCAAGCTTGACAAGAGTTTCAACATTGAGAAGAGTATTATTATGAGATTTGAAGCACAATTCTTACTTGCGGAAGCAAGAAGCTGATTGAAATGCTAATATTATCCCAAACTGGAAAAACTATGAAGCGCGAAGCGATTCCAAAATGATTGCACAACAAGTGCTTGTCTGGTGGCTGATTAGCTTATTGGAGGCCAATTTAGTGTCTTCTCTCTTGTACTTGTACTCCTTCAGGCAACCTTTTTTTAGGGTCTTTGCTCAGGAATTTGATGAAATTTTCACTGTTACAGTAATCTTAGACAAAGAAAGCTGAAGGTTTTAGTGTTTGGGGCAATCCAGAAAGCTATTCAATCTTAAATCGTCCATGAAAATTGGTGCTTTTATGTATCCATTTTCTTGCTTCTTCTTGACGGGATCATGATGTGGTTGCTCCTTTCAATCACTCATCTTTCAGTTTTTAAACTTAATATAATTAGTATCTTAGGATTTAGTACCCGTTTGTTGCTTACTAAGTCTCAATTTTTTTTAAATCAGGTTTCAAGTGAAAAAGAAACAGTTCTTCCGCAATTTTATGACGATTGTGCTCTTTGGTGCAGTTGGAACCCTTATCTCCTTCTTCATTATTTCTTTTGGTAAGATGTTAACTTAAGTATTGCGATCCATTGTACTGTTCAATCCTGATAAGTTATTAGGTAAAAATTGAGTCGTTAATACAATTTCTAGACTCCTTCAGATGGAAATATTTATAATGAAACTGATTTCTTTAATATTAATTAATGGAATATACGGCAATTTATAAATTCTTACAAATGAATTTGCAAGGCATGTGATAAGTTTTGTTCCACTAGACTTAATCTGGATATTTCCCTACATAGATCCATTAGATTAAACTTATTTTATAGTGCTGAGACAACACAGGTTTTCTATTTCCCCTGTTAGATAAAGTTCGCTTTTCCTCAATATGTTGTATAATATCAAATTTTGAGTTTTTCTCTTTTGTCTATTTTTTATTTAAACTAGGTGCAATGGGATTATTTAGGAATATGGATATAGGTCTGGAGATTGGAGATTTTCTTGGTAACTTCTCTACTTCCTTCTGTTTGTTTCCTGGACTGTATTCATTTCTTTGCAATTGGTCTTTCTTTCTATTTACACATCTGTTTATTTGCAGCACTTGGGGCTATCTTTTCTGCAACAGACTCTGTTTGCACCTTGCAGGTTTGAAAATTTAATGTTTAGTAGTGCCTTTATTGTAACTTTTAAAATAAAATTTTGTTTTAATCAGAAGTTTTTTACTTCTTCACAGGTTCTTAATCAGGATGAGACGCCTTTGCTATATAGCTTGGTTTTTGGTGAGGGTGTCGTAAATGATGCCACATCTGTGGTGCTTTTTAACGCAATACAGAATTTTGATCTCGAGCACATTGATGTTCTCATAGCACTGAAGTTCTTAGGGAACTTCTTTTATTTATTTGCATCCAGCACCTTCTTGGGAGCATTCGTAAGTTTTTAATACCCCCCCCACCCCCCCCCCTCTTTTCTATTACATGTATATTGGCTAAAATATATCTCATCTGCAGGCTGGATTACTTAGTGCCTACATCATCAAAAAATTGTATTTTGGCAGGTTTGTGGAATATTTAACTTGATAATGTTTATATTTTACTTTGGTTGTACATAGACCTGAAGATAAATGTGCTAGTGTTCCTTTCATTATAGTTGTCAACTTTGTTAGCCTCTGTGAACATTTTAGTCAACTAGCTGGCATGTCGACGATCATTAGTTGTATTAGTTATTAGCTTGATCATTGCTTTCTAATGATCAGCTGAAAATGTAGGACTTGACGAATGTTTCAGTGACCTTTTTAAACCATGGGAAGACTTTGCCTCCCATTAATATCATTGAAGAAAAGTTAAAAAGTAGAAGGAGATCAAAAAAGGAAAAAAAAAAGAAACCATTTTTGGTGAGATTATAACATGACGCTCTTAAATTAAATGTAAAGGCAGCACAATGTAGAACGATCACATTGCACATTCTTCTATAGTTATTAATGCAACTGTCACTTGTCACTAACATATCTTTTAACAACAGACATTCTACTGATCGTGAAGTTGCACTCATGATGCTTATGGCTTACCTTTCATATACAATAGCTGAGGTGAGAATCTTCTGGGCTAAAACCAGACAAGTTCTAAAATATGCATTTCCTTTTCGTTCTATTGAATGCCATCGGAGATATTGACAAGTTCAATTTCATTGCAGTTATTAGATCTAAGTGGTATTCTGACAATGTTCTTTTGTGGGATAGTAATGTCTCACTATACCTGGCACAATGTGACAGAGAGTTCAAGAATTACCACCAAGTATGCTGTCCTCTTGGGTGCTTCATCAAGCGAAGTTATTGTTGCGTTCATGCACCCTTGATTCAACTAATAATTTTTTCTTTATTAAATTTTTCTGCAGGCATGCTTTTGCAACTTTGTCTTTTATTGCTGAGATCTTTCTCTTCCTGTATGTTGGCATGGATGCATTAGACATTGAGAAGTGGAAATTTGTCAAGGATACGTGAGTTGTTTTATCTGATCTCTAGACAATTATTTGAACATTATCTGTATATTCTACGTGTGGTTAGAACTACCATTACGTTGACATTTATTTTGAGAAGGAAGGAAAAACCCCTGATCAAAGACAAGGTCTTCAACACATTTTTTAATGGTCTGTGATCCAGGTTATTTTGTATGCATGTGCTTGGGTGTCAGTGGATGAGTGGGTACATGAGCGCAGACACAAACATGTGCATGTGCATGGTGGTGCTTATCAAATGCATATAATGATGAACAAAGATCTTATGTAATCCATATTGCGGTTATGATATATCAACTGAATTGGCTCCAAAAACTGCTTTCTATATGTTTTGTTAGCTTTGGTGGGAATGACAAACGAACTTGCATGTTTACACCCTAAGATCACTCACACTATGCAATGAAAATCAAGAACACAATATGTGTGTACAGAGAAACCTGGGATACTAAGTTGCTCATCAAAGGAGATAATCACTATGTTGTGGAACAACGCAAGATTATGGCAGAAAACTCTTATATTTCCTCATCTTCCTTGTCATATCTCAAACTCATGTTACTTTCATCCCCACCACTCAAAAAATAACCAAGGCCGCTCTTTCCAACCGCATGAGTAATTCATAGTGCTAGAAAAGCTTAAGACTTACCCACCAGCTAATGGTATTATTACCACAGTCGACCAAGAACCACTATGAGTCAACCAACACAAAGCCAGGCAGGTGTTCAAGGAATGTGTGATACGATGCTTACAAGCATTTTCTGATGTCTGATTTGTAATATAGATCCATCTCTGTTTCTTCCTAACATTAAATACAGTATTCATCTTGCATCTAATTTTGCGTGAATTGATATGTAAGTCTATGCTTATAATTGAACATACGTTAGTATATTTCTTATACCTCCTTTAGTATATTTCTTATACTTCCTTTTGCTTTAAAATTTGAAGTTTGGTCATCTTTATTGACTGAATGGATTGGTTGGTATTTACGCACTTTGTCTTTACCTTCTGCAGTCCTGGTAAATCAATAGGTGTCAGCTCAATTCTGCTAGGTTTGGTTTTAGTTGGCAGAGCTGCTTTTGTCTTCCCACTTTCTTTCTTGTCCAACTTCACTAAGAAGTCTTCGGGTGAAAAGATCATCTTCAAGCAGCAAGTGGGTGCTTGAGCATTCTGTTCTTCCGCTTCTAAGGTAGTTGATTCGAGAATTAATTATCTGACTCATTCCTCGTAATATACAGTTTACAATATGGTGGGCTGGTCTGATGAGAGGCGCTGTTTCAATTGCACTTGCTTATAATAAGGTATATGTTAGACTTTTTTAATTTGTGCACTATACGTAGTCTCATTTTGCTGATAAATGAAGTGTGCTCAAATCTGCAGTTTACAAGATCTGGTCACACACAACTAGTGGCCAATGCAATCATGATCACCAGTACCATAACAGTTGTACTCTTCAGCACGATGGTACGTTGATTCAGGCTGTGACTCCATATATTTTTGTGCATCTTCGTGTGCATATCTTTTGTGTTTTACCTGATAAATCATAATAATGACATCCTTGGTGCTCCTCGCTTACAACATAGAGTGACAATCTACAGCCACAACTTCGCTATAGGTTTCATAGTTTGATCTTCTCTTTGACATAGGTCTTAATGGTGAACATATTTCGTTGCTAGTCTCCTGTGTTGAATTTATATCATTAAGTGTACTTTACGCTCTTGCTTGATTACATCCTTTTACTTTGGTGTCTAAACTTTGCATTTTAGTTTTATTTGTCAAAAAATAAGTAGCTCACAACTAAATAAATCTTGTTACGATAATCTTTTTAAAGGGCAAATTACAAGAAACCTTATTTGTGTTTACCTTGTTTCAAGAAAACCCCTCCTCCATAACCATTAACAAAACAATTATTTCTTAATGGAACTTTGTTCCCAAGCAATTGCGCATATGACATGTGCATACTGATATCTTGACTACTGTCAGAGTTTGGTTGCTGGCAGTTTTATGAATTTCTAATCATATTACATTCACCAATATTATGATTGTGTTGTTTCTCATCATATAATGGGTACTATCTTACCAAATTTTAATATTCTTTACGTGTTTCTCTTTACTCAATATTTATTATTTTCAAAGAGAGTTTTCATTTTAAGTAATCATAGGATTCCCTACCTGCGCAATCCCACTTATACATTCTGAGTATATCTTTCTTTTCCAAGAAATTTACATGTACAAATAGACTACCATATTGTTATTATTTCACAAGTTTTGTACTATAATGACCATAATTTTGCTGCATTAGGTGTTCGGAATGCTGACAAAGCCTTTGATAAGGCTGCTTCTACCTCCGGGTCAAAAGGGCATCACTGAGAGTTTTACATCAGAATTCTCAGCCCCGCTCCTTGAGAACGTACCGGGATTTGAAGCCGAAGGAGGAGGACAGAACCGTAATTTATTCCGTCCTTCAAGCATCCGAATGCTCCTCAGTAAACCAACTCACACTGTTCATTACTACTGGCGGAAGTTCGATGATGCCTGCATGCGTCCAGTATTTGGAGGAAGAGGGTTTGTTCCTTTTGTTCCTGGATCACCAACAGAACACAGTTTTCATGGATGAAAGTGAGAAAAACAGAGACTGAAACTGGCGGAAAAAGAAAGAACCTGGTTCGATATGATTTGATTTCAAGGGGGAATTAGAGATTGGTGTGCATGATTTTAGTATTTGTAGGAGGTTTTTCGTGTGATTTTTTGGTGTGGCTGATTGCGTTCATTGATGTCGAAGCTACCAGTTTTGTATGTAAAATGTTTGCCCCCCCCCC
>BQKN01064560.1:97794-114412 GCA_022839385.1 Asparagus kiusianus
AAATGGGAGAGAGACAGTTTGACTGCTCCTTGAATTATGGGATGTGATCATACACTGTTCAAAGACATCCTACTGCCCCTCTGTACAACAAGTGGTCGTTGGTGAGGCTACATGTTGTGTCACATCGTGTAGGAGTGGGAAAGCCCCTCCTCGTACTCGCGACAGCGGTTGCCAGACACTCAAGTGGGTCTGGCCAGTTCTTTGAGCGCCGGTGGCTCTGACCTTTTGCTTGGAGTGAGGTAAGCTGCATTTATGTGGATGCAGATGGCTCTGGCAGCCGTTCGCTCACTTGTGCGGCGAGGTACCGAGTGACCATCCGGAGGTCCTGGGGCGTTGTGCCCTCTCTCTTCTCCCTATGTCTGAATAGGGATGGGAGGATGAACGTCTCGCGTCTGAGCTAGCTCCAGATAGCTTGCAGCGCGCCGATGGCTTCGGCTCTTCCTTTTGATGGGTGAGGTGACCCGCATTTATGAGTATGCAGGCCGGTCCGGCGCCTGTCTCGTTCGCTTGAACCGCGGCTGGCCGTCTGATGGACCTGAGACATTGTACCCCCCTCCTCTCGCATCATGGGAAGCAGGGAAGGCTTGTCCCTGGAAACCCGGCCTTCGGCTCACGTAGGCAGACGTGGCTCTCTGCAAGTGGTTTCGGCACGTGAGGGCGGATTCGCCACGCTGGCGGATCCATGTGATTTGGTGTGTGTGGCTAATGTGGGGGCTTGTGTGCCAACGAATCCACTTAGTGGCTACAGTAGGCTCTCCACCTAAGAGAGGGCGGTCCTGTTCTGCGGGCGAATTCGTTCGCTAATCCGCCGCGGTAATTTTTACCGTCTACAAGACCCCCTTCAAAGTTTTCAGACCAAAACCGACTTACGTGTGGTCTGGGATACTTTGAATAAAGAAGTTTTGAACCAGGTGCATTAGGATTTTTAGCAAACCCTCAGCTATTAACGGGTTTGATCTGCCTTTACCGATTACCGTTTGAATCGGGCTAGCCATACTATTCCCCTCAGTATGATGAGTTATCGAGTAGTTTCTCTTAGGCTTAGTGCTAAGATTTCCACTCTGACCTCTAGCTGTCTGGGACGCGGATCTAAATAAAACCACTTTGCTGGTTTCTAGATTTTGGACGAATTGCCTGCTTCCCAAAGGTGGGTGAGTCGTGCAGGCGAAGTTGGGCTTCAATGGTGAAGTTTTGACTGACTCGCGGATTTCATTCCAGTTTTCGCCGTTGAGACCTTTCTCTCTGGCGAAAGTAGGCCTAATGCGCGCATACCACGTGTCCCCCTGCGGGGCTTCGTGCCCTTCCAGCTAATGCGGCGTGGCATTATCATGACTCGACGGTTTGACGTCCACTCAGTGCGCCTCGTTCTGATCGTGGCCGTGGTTTTCGAATCCAACCGTCGGATGCAACTGCCAATTTCGGTTCTTGATGTGCCGAGGGTGATCTGGGCCGTCGAATTTGATCGTGGCCATGTTTCTCGTCCGTTAGGGTTTTCGCCTCTCGAGGGCGATCGTGGCCATGTGGACAACTCCACCCTTTTAAACCCGCTGTTTTCCTCCTCTGGGATTCATCGTGTTCTTGAATCTTGAAAAGAACTTCCAAGACAAGAATTCCCGCTCCATCTTTCCATGGCTCTAAGATCTAAGAGGTGCAAAGTGAGAGGCGCAGGCCCGGGACGCTACTCCGACTGTCTCTCCGCCGGCATGCCTGCCAGTGCTCCAGAGCCGCGCTAAGGTACGTCGATGGGTTTGTTGGACGACCTCGTGTAGGTCCTAGGCGTCAGGTCTGGGGGGAATGAGTGTCGCTCATTCTCCTGGAATGCTGCCACCCTTTGGTAGCTTCCCTGATTTAGGGCAAAATTAGCCCTATTTGCCTTTAGAGGGCGATTTATGTCTCCGCGGGCGAACTCAACCCCTAGCGGGAGGGAGGCGAACTCCCTTTTCGATAGGCGAATTCGGCCCTTTCCTGTAAGAGGGGAGTGTTGTCTTGTACGAATAGACCATGTTCGAAGTGGGTTCCCCCTTTCGACCGGCGATTTCGCCCGCCTCTGCTTGATGGTTTACTTTGCTCCTATGGCGGATTTTGTTTTGATTGAATATTTCTTTCTTGCAGCGACCTTTTCCGATGAGGCTTTCCCGGAGGGCGTGGCCGTTGGCCATGCCGGCGATATGAACTACACGGCACCTCCTCGATTCCCCTCTCTGGCTCCATTACCCGCGTTTACCGCCGATAAGCCAAATGACTTGATACAGAGGGTAACGGATGGTCATCACTTGACACTGCGTGAGTTGACGACCGATGCGACACTGACAGATGATGCCAGGGCGGAGCTGCCGAAACCTCAGTTTTTGTTCGGCGATGCTATGACCGACCCTTCTGTCCTGTTGCTCAAAGAGAGCAGGTGGTTCCACACGGTAGAAGGGACTCATTACTACCTTCCTAGCATGTCGAGGGGGTTTTCGATCGTCGAGCTACGGTCCCTCACGGTTCCTCGGGCGATGAACTGGGAGTTGACTCCAACTCAAGACGGGGTCACTTGTGGTGTTTTCACGGGCTCTACAGCTGGATATGGAGTGGATGGCTCATGCAAGCGTGTGACGGGTCTGCGCCCTGGCTTACTGTCCGCTGAACCGCCCGTGGGGGAGTCGACAGCGGTGGCGGAGACTTTCCGTCACCGCTTCTTCCGAGTCGGAGAGAGCTTTCCCCCGAAGGATTTCAGAGCCCCGAGGTGGGTCTATTCTTCACCCGGCAGCGACACTTGGTGGTCCAAGATCACCGACTATGTTCTGGCTGAAAATGCCGACCTCAAGAACACAGAGCTGTACGTGGCCATCGAAGCCACTCGACATGGCTTACGAATCAATGCTTCTCAGTTCCACAGCATTCTGGAACTGTATTGTGCGGAAAGCGGCACATTTTTCACCCCCAATGGTGAGCTTGGCATCTCCCCTCACGAGATGTATGACGTGTCGGGGCTGCCTCTGGGGGATTTTCCTTACGAGGAGTATGTCCCCGATCAAGCTGAGATTGACAAGCTGTCAATCCATTCACCTTTGGCGGTTGAGACTCTGTGGGAGTTACTCTGCCACTACCACATCTGCATCAGCACCTTGGGGGCCGCAGATCATAAAGGGAAGAAGAAGGGGATCAGCCACAAGAATTGAGCTGATTATCTGTTCCCAGGGAACGATGTCAAGGGGCAGCCTGCCCTCCCGTTAGGCGTATGCGACCAGTCCGAAGTGGAGGCGAGGACAGCCGAAGAGGGGAGCACCGTGGCTCTTGACCGTGACGAGGGCGGACTCAAGTCTGGTACAGTCCTTCACTCCTTCCATCATTAGGCCAAGTCTCCCATCTCTGGGAAGGCTCTGTTCGCGGGGTACCTCATGCTGTGGCTAAAGAGGTGTGTAATCCCCACTCACTCCTTCAAGGCCCTTCCCGTGGAGGTCGTGTATCCGGCGGTTTGTTTAGCTCACGGGAAGTCTTACTCCCTGGTATCAACGACGATAGCGTGCATCCATCGGGGGCTCCGCACCCTGACAGCTCAATTCTACCGCGTATCGACTGTCGATGAGGGGGAAGGAAAGGTTATCAGGACCCCTAATCCTCGGGTAGGGCTGCCATACACTTATCTGATGGCGTGGTTCGTATACCACTGCGAATGTTTGATGAGCGCCCCAGCGGCGATCCAAGACGACAAGTTTGTTCCCTTCGTTCAGCGTTTGGAGAGGAGCTCTTGGAAATGCAAGGACATCCCCGATGCACGAAAGACGCTTTCCCACTTTGTGTATTACAATTTTTGCCGTTCCTTCCCTTATTTCAGCGGGGGCGGATATGGGGAATCTCTGAGGGATGCGCCGACGGTGGATCACTACACAACTCTCTCTCGTGGCGCCTTTCGCTGGTTGGTAAACATTCGGCCGGGGTATCATATTCTAAGAATGGGCTCTACATGCTATCTCGAGCCATACATCCCCTGCAGGTTCGCCCGCCAGTTTGGGTATGATCAGTTGTATGTGGGCAACGCCAATCCCCATCTGCGCTTTGAAGGAGGGCTGGTGGACGGAGCTCGGGGATGGTTCTGGACCCACGCTGGCGGCACCAATGCTCGCTTTGAGTTACCCTCGAAGGATCGTGACTTGCACCACACGTTCTCATATTGTCGGTGGTATCGGGGCGTCAGCGCCAATCCTATTGACTTCTGGTTTCAGGGCTCGTGTCTGGCGGAGCACGGGCGTCGCCCAAGAGGAGCTCCTCGACCTTCGAGGCGGAGGGGCCGTGCAACGGCTAGGGAGCTGCTTATGGAGGGTCCTGCAGGAGATTCTGAGGGTGAGGGTGCGGGCACAGACGAATCCGAGGCGCCCGAAACGCGAGCTCCTCTTGCCAGTCTTCTCCTAGATTCCCAAGGCGGGCAGAGGGAGCCTGTTGAGTTAACCTGGACGAGTAAACGTCTGGAACAAGCCCGAAGCACGATTGCTGGGCGTATGGGGGCGCCCCTGTTATCTCCAAGCAGTTCGCTGCTTTCGAAGCGGCAGCGCGAAGCGGCGGAGAGTTCCAGAACGGAAGTGGCCAAGAAGGCCCGTAGTGAGGAGACTGTGGTGACCACTAGAGCGGCGGTTGGTCGGGATGATACTGCCTCTGGGGTGGGAGTTGCTCAACCTACCCCTTCTGCTGCGCTGGAGGCAGCTCCGGCGATTTCGAAGGACACGCTCCCTCCATCCGATGCGGGATCACAGGCGGGGGTCTCAACGACTCCTGCACCTGCACCAGGAGGTAATCTTTCGGCGTGGTACTCTCGTGTACGAAGTCGGGTTCGTATTTTCTGACTATTCACGTTGAATCCGTGTAGGTGCAGTCGAGAAAGTGATCCCCATCCCTTCTGACAAAGAAGAGGGGAGTGGAGACGAAGGAGAACAAGGGGGTTCAGGTAAGCGTGAATTTCAGGGCTGTTGACCCTTCTAAGCCAAGGGGCATTCATTATCATCCTTTCTTTTTTGTATCCGCAGTTGGCCCCTCTCATGAAATCACTGGCAAGGAGGATCCTCCCTCTTGGGAGGGTCATTCAGGTGAATCTGAGACGGATGACGATGCCTCAATTCACGAGGCGTTATCAAGTGAAGAGGAAGTATTGATCCCTGCGGATCAGCAAGGGGGAACCTCCACCTTCGAGGGAGCACCGCTCGGGGGAGCACTGATCAGGGGTGAGCGCTCGGCGCGAGAGTCTCCAGCTCAAGGGGGAACTCCCACTGGGCAGACGGCTGCTTCCTTGTTGGTGGCGACTTGCGACCCTGCTACTATCACTCCGGTGGCACCAGCGATTGTCCCAGCTCTGGGGGCGCCAGTCGCTGCTTCTGCGATCATGACCACCAGTACCCCGATTGTGGCTTCGTCCTCTGTCGAAGACGCCGCTCTCTCTCCCCTGGAACGCTGGCGAAAGACGCAGGAGGCGCGAGCTCTGGCCAACTTTGAAGACACGTTGGCCCACTGCACCCGGCTGGTCTTGGAGGAGAATTGCCCCTTCGAGGAATTCAAGGAAGTTCTTGAGGACGATGCGTCCTTTTTGCGTAAGAGGCTCGGCGCCGCCACGGCGAGGCCCTACTTTCAGCGTCTGTATGAAGTGGAGGGGGCTGTTCGGCAGCTGCTCACTCTTCGTGTGGAAGGTTCCACTCTTTTTGATTTCGCCTCCCGTGAAGTTCGAGCAGCCCTGGCAGATCGTGATCATCGCCTGAACGAGAACATGACGCTGGAGTTAAAATTGTCAGCAGAGTTGGAGCAGGCCAAAGCCGAGGATGTACGAGTGGCTCGCGAGCAAGAGACGGTCGATAGCCGGTTCTCCCGCCTCTCCTTCGAAGTAGAGAGGCTGAAACAGGTTATAGCTGACGCACAGGCCTCCCTGACCGTTCAAGAGAAGGCTCGTGATCAGGCGGCAAAGGAGTTGGAGGGCGTTGAGTCTCGCCAGCAACTGACCACTGACTCTGTTGGGGAGAAGGATCGAGCCCTCAAAGACGTCAAATAGACCATTCAAGACTTGCTCTCGTGCACATAGGAGGATATTCGTTAAGAGGTCCTAAGGAGGCTCGAGCTCCGCCATGCTGAAGAAATTCGTGAGGCGGAACTGCGATTGAAATCCTTGTAATTCGCCTTTTATTTCTTATTTGTAATAGGACTTCCTTTCTATGAATGAAATTATCCTTTTGTTTCTGGCGACTATGGCTTGTGTGCATACTATATATAATATATATATTTTCGTGCACTAGTTGGTGTTTAGCCACGGGAAATTCTCCTCGGCAGATTTCAGTCACAGACCCGTTTCGCCTGCAGGCGAATTTCAACTGGGGACGAATTCACAGTTGCCATGCCAACGGCGATTTCAGTTACAGGCGGGCTCCGCTTTTAGCGGGTCGTGTGTTCACCCACGTGCATTGTCAGTTACGAAGACGTGGGTGCGCCGCCTTGCATTAATTGCGGTGTGATGGGTCTCTTCGTCCTTCACGCCCGATCTGAGCCGTTGGCTAGAGATCATGCCCCGAAACTGCCGAATCTTAGCCGCTTGTATAGGATATGGGATATTCGGCTTTCTCCTCAACTGTTTGGGCCCAAAGGGTCCACTCGATCCGGATATAACCGTCTAGGGTCGGGGTATTTTAGTACCCTTCCTCTCGTCAAGAAAGACCAAAGCTTCCTCATCGTCTTTTCCAGAAGAGATCCAAATTGCTCTTGCATCCCCCAATAGCACCGAATGTGAAGAGGGTTACCTCGAAGAAGAGAAAATGGGCGTCTTCTTCGGACGCTGCAGGGGCTGCCGCCGCCGAAGGTATGTCTTCAATCCAACTCCCACTTGACCATGGATAGGTATCTATCGCCTAAATCCCTCTTTCATGTCCTCGTTGTGCTTCACAGCCCCTGGCGGCGCGTCGCTTCCTGAGGAGCATGAGGCTGAGCCCATCTTGATATCCGATGACGAACCTGAGAGTCCGGAGGCTCCTCCTGTTCATGGCCCTGCTCCGCAGCCGGAGGTGGAACCTTGTCTCGAGGTCCCGCCCATTGCGATGCTTGCCCCAGGTCAAGAGCCCGTTTCCCCCGGTTCCTTGTCTTGGCGGGCTCGCGTTGAGGAGTTCGAGAACGCCGTGAGGCAGGTAATTTCTCTCGTCGATCTTGGCGAGTGGAGTTTTGACAGCTTCAGGCAATCTCTCTTGGATCGCGTGGTCAACTTTCGACGGTCGGGCGAAAATCGTCTTGCCTCTCGTTGTATGCAGGAGCTCCGTCTTCTGGAGTCGTGCATGATAGGGCTAGAGGCATTGCTGCGGGAATGCCCGGAGTTTTATATGGAGTCCTACCTGGCTTTTATCAGGCGCAGGGAGGCTCAAGAGCAGGAGCTCTGTTCTAAGGAAATTGCTGATTCGGAGTACATTGCCAATTTCTGGGCGGATCAACATCGCTCACTAGAGGAGGAAGTTATCGACCTCAATCGCACGATAGCTCGCCTACGAGCCAAACTAGGAGATGTGGAGGCGAAGTTGGAAGGGCTTCAAACTGATGTCGTCATTGTCCGCGAGAAAGCTGAAGTGGCAACTCAGCGCCTCCTGGTTTTGCGGGAAAAAGACGCTGCTGCTAAGTCGAACTCTGAGGAACGGACCAGGCGAGCGGCTGAGGACAAGGCTCGAGAGGACCACACAAGACGAGTAACATTGGCCAAAGAAGAGATTTCCACTTTTAGCGTGCTCGACTAGAATCTTGGATTTGTGACTGCATCAATACATTTTGCTTATGACTTGCTTACTTATGTAGCCATAACTTTGTTCAAATGTATTGTCTTAAACACTGGGTGCATGTTTTGCTTCTTTGAATCGTAATATTACGACTTTCGCAATTTGCAAAAAACATAACTTTGTTCAAATGTACTGTCTTAAAGCATCAATGAGGTTTGTGTCCACTCATCGTGCATATACTCTTTGGATACGTCGCTTTCCCCAGTGTTTTGCTCTGTAATTGCCGACAGTCTCGTACCGCAGACGAAGTCTCTTGCGTGACGACGAGTTCGTTAGGATGTTTAAACCTGACTCCAGATGAGATCATATTGCTGGTAAAACTCAATTGATTAATGAGTTTGTTAGCAGGCGAGACTCGATTGCGGTGAATTTTGCTCAACTGCTGGCGAGTTCGAGTAAATGGCTAAACTCGACTGCTGGCGAGTTTACGCTGCGGGCGAAACCCGTATGATTTGAGTTGGAGTTGAAAACCAAATTCAATTGATGGCGAATTTGAACTGTAGGCGAAACTCGTATGATGGCGAGTTTATACTACAGGCGAAACTTGGATGATGGCGAGTTCGTCTAACAGTCGGAGATCCGGCTACGGGCGAAACTCATGCCACATGTCGGTCGGCGGTCGATATTATGACGCGCTCCCTCTCGTGGAAGCGGGTCTAAGGGAAATCCTCCAAGCGGGCGATATCTCGCTCGCACGTAAGTGCGAGCGGGAGCTCCACCGAGTGGAGGAGTGGATGTATCGCCTCGAAGAGGTGGTCCACGAAGATCCCTCCGACGTGCCACCGCCCCTCTCCCTGCGCCTTCTGCTCGAGCGTGAAGAACGGGCGAAGCAGATCCAGGCGAAGGAGGCCGAGCTTCGACGTCTGCGGAAGCGCCATCAAGTGGTTTTGGACCGGATGGATGCCTACTTGGACAGGGCTTTCTTCAATGCTGGCTACCTTCGTGGTGAGGCGAAGCTGCGGGAACGCTCGCATGAGGCGGGGAGGCTCGGTGAGGCCGCCAGGGAGGTGGAGAGGGTGCTGCAGCTCCTTCGCCAGGAAGAAGAGGACAGCAAGGCGATCTTGGCCAGGCGGCAGCAACAGCAGAAGGAGAAGGCGAGGATCCATCGTGAGGCGGCCCTCGCGAAGACTAAGGCCAAGCTTTTCTCCTTTAGCCTGCTGAAATTCCTCTGAAGCCTGCCTCTCCTCTTTTCCTTTTGTTGTTTTGTTAACTTAGTTGGTGCTTCAAGCATCACAACTTGAAAACTTATGCATGTAAACTCTGGCCCGTAATGGCTTTTAACTTTCGCTTACTTTTGCTTCATATGCACAGTTTTCTTTCTTTTGTCTGTGCTGTTTGGCATTTGAGTTGAACTTGGCGAGCATTCGACTGGTTTTTCTTTTGTACTTAGTCGTTTTAGGCTCTCGTTCCGCTCTCGTCCGCTCACAGCGTGGGATCGGGTTAACCCCGATTTTCGCGTTGTAGCTCTGATGGGATCAAGAGAGTAATACTTGGCTGGCAGCAAAGAACAATCGTTCGTTCATGCGGCCAACTGGAGAACCCAGCTTCGACTTGCCACTCGGCAAGCTGTCGCTTGAGGAATCGGTGGATAAGTCATCTGCCGAACTGCTCTTAATAGTCGTCGTCGTCTGAGTAGACGGCGATAGATGATAATCGAACCGTCAGGGATGTAAGAATATGATGCTTGATTGTTGTAGGGGCCCTCGCGTGGTAGGCCGCTACCCATCAGTCACCCTAAGGGAATGTCAGGATAGCTGGAATAGGCTAAATAGTTCAGGGACGTAGGAGTGTGACTACTGACAGAAGTAATAACACGTCGCGTAGTAGGCCATTACTTAGGTTGTGTTATTCGTAGGAATAACGGCGCCAATCATCAGAGGTGATCATTAACTTGATGGGGTCTTGTCGCGATTGGAGCGACCGTGGGGACCTACCATCCTTCTGGAGAGGATTGATAAGTGGATTGTGTCAGAGGTTTAGTGTTAACATGACAGGGAATGTCGTGATTGGAACGACTTTGAGGACCCACCATTCTTTGGAAGAGGATTGGCGAGTTGGTTTTGTCAGAGGTTTAGTGTTAACATGACAGGGAATGTCGTGATTGGAACGACTTTGAGGACCCACCATTCTTTGGAAGAGGATTGGCGAGTTGGTTTTGTCAGAGGTTTAGTGTTAACGTGACAGGGAATGTCGTGATTGGAATGACTTTGGGGACCCACCATCCTTTGGAAGAGGATTGGCGAGTTGGTTTTGCCTGCCGCGATGTGAGCGACTTTGGTGGATTCGCCATCCTATTGGAGAAGATAGGCGAATTAAATTGTGTTTGTCGTGATATGAACGACTTAGTGGATCCGCCATCCCATTGGAGAAGATAGGCGAATTGAGTTCTGCCAGAGGCTTTCGCCAGAGCGGGTAGAGTAGGAACAGTTTAGCCTCGTGTACCAGTTGGAGGGGGTGTGAGGGTCAGTTTAAACTCTTGCACTCGTGGGAGTTAGCGAAAAAGAACTAAGGATAGTACTTCTTCAAATATTTGCCGTTGATAGGCATCATGATCTTATCGCCATTCGGCTTGACGAGGCGATAAGCGCCGTTCGAGTAGACTGTCTCTATTACGAATGGTCCTTCCCATTTGGACTGCAATTTCCACTTCTTCTTGGAAGTGAGGATCATTGGTCGGCAAACGGAGAGCACGAGCTCCCCCTCTTTGAAGGCTCGGCGTTTGACTTTCTTGTCGAAATTCTTGGCCATTCGAGCTTGATAAAACTCAATGTGCTGTTGAGCTTCCAGTCGCTTGTCGTCCAACGCCTCGAGCTCTGCGAGTCGTAGTTGGTGATTTTCCTCGGCCGTCATCCCTATTGCTAAGGCGACGCGGAGGGATGGGATCTGAATTTCTAATGGCAATACGGCCTCACAGCCGTATACCAATGAATAGGGCGTGTGGCCAGTCGGTGTGCGAACCGTTGTGCGATACGCCCACAAGCTTTCGCCAAGTTTTTCATTCCAGTCGCGTTTGCTGGTCGATATTAACTTGGTCAAGATTTTGATGATTGTTTTGTTGAAGGCCTCGGCCAAGCTATTTGCTGATGGGTTATAGGCCGTGGAAGAGAGATTCTGCATTCGGAACTTGTCGCAGAACCTGGTGAATGTGTGGCTGACAAATTGCATACCATTGTCATGAATGATGCGTCGTGGTACGCCGTATTGGTAAATGACATGGTGTTTGATGAACTTAATCACGTCGTTAGTCTTGACTTCTCTCAAGGGGATGGCTTCGGCCCATTTAGAGAAGTAGTCAGTGATCACGAGAATGAAGCGATGACCTCTTGTCGATGGAGGGGATATTGGTCCGACTATGTCCATCCCCCATGCCTCGAAAGGCCATGAGCCTTTGTTGGGTGTAGGTCTTCAGGCGGTTGATGCATGTAGTTGGCGTGGACTTGGCACTCATGGCAGCGCTTCACATAGGCAACGGCGTCTTGAACCATCCCAGGCCAGAAGTAACCTGTCCTTCACAGGCGGTCCCAAAGTTTGGGTCCGGGTTGGTGGGCTCCGCCAATGCCGTTGTGAGCCTCGCGTAGAGCCTCTTGCACTTCTGCTTTTGAGAGACATCGAAGAAACAAGCCGTCGTACGACCTTTGATACAACGTCTTGGTGGTCGAATCGTAATAGAATCTCGTAGCACGTCTCCGGACAGACTCTCGCTCCTTTGCATCTTCGGGCAATATGCCGTATAGGACGTAATCAATGATCGGGAGACGCCAATCCTCAGCACTGGGCTGATCTGAGACTTGATGGGTGGCGTTCGCTTCTGGAGCGTCCTTCAGTCGAAAGAGCTTTCTGCTTGCCATCGTGACCCATTGGGTCGTCCCGAATGGTTGAGCCAAGTTGGCCGCCAGGGAAGCGAGTGCATCCGCGTGTGTGTTCTTGGACCGTAGCACGTGCTCAATGCGGAAGCTCTCGAATGATTCCACTAGTCGGACAGCCGCCTTGTGGAGTGGGATCAGGTCTTCGTTCCTAACCTCGTATTCACCGGTCATCTGCTTGACGATGAGCTGGGAATCACCATAAGCTTCGAGATGCTTTATTCCTAGCTCTTTGGCCAACTCAAGCCCAATGAGTAAGGCATTGTACTCGGCTACGTTGTTGGTGCATGGCTCTGCCAAAGAGAAGGCCCGGGGTAGCACGTGGTTGTGTGGGGAAGTGATGACTACCCCCACTCCAGCAACAATGGAGCCATCCTGGGCTGCACGAGACGCGCCGTCGAAGAACATCTGCCACGCCTCTGGTGATGAAGTTACGTTGGCCTCGGGCGGTTCATCTGGCAAATCTTCAAACAAGTCGGTCTTTGACCCCAGTGGATGACTGGCCATGAGGTCGCAGATGGCCTGTCCCTTGACAGATTTTTGTGGCATAAAGTGGATGTCATATTGAGAGAGGAGAAGAGCCCACCTAGCCAAGCGCCAATTCAACGCTGCCGGTTGCGTCATGAAGACCCGAATAGGGTTTATCCGGGAGATGACATGGATTGTCTGGCCAACCAGGCAGTGTCGCATTTTTTGGATAGCGAACACCAAGGCCAATCATTCTTTCTCGACCATCGGGTACCGTTGCTCGGCGCCTTGCAAGGTTCTACTCAGATAGTAGATGCCTTGCTCGTGGCCGGCGTCATCGTTCTATGCCAAGAGAGCAGCCAAAGAGTGTTCCATGGCGCGTATATAGATGAGGAATGGCCTCCCTGAGATTGGTGCGGAGAGGACAGGCGGATTCGACAGGTACGCCTTGATATCCTCGAAGGCCTTCTGGCAAAACTCGTCCCATACGAAGGAGGTACCTTTCTTCATAAGTTTAGGGAACGGCTGACATTTGCCCGAAAGATTTGAGATGAATCGTCGGACATAGGCCAATCGTCCCTGGAGACCTCTTAATTCTTTGAGGTTCCGGGGCGGTCGAAGCTCTTGAATGGCTCGTACCTTGTCAGGGTCAATTTGGATCCCCTTCGTGGTGACGACGAAACCGAGGAACTTACCACTAGACATCCCTAGAAATGATTTAGTGGGATTCATCTTGAGTTGATGAGTCCTCATGAGTTCAAACATCGTCCTCAAGTCTTGAAGGTGGTAGCCTTTGTGGCGACTCTTCACGACCAGATCGTCCACATAGCATTCCACTGTCTTTTGCAGGTGCTCTCGAAAGATCGTGCTCATGGCGCGTTGATATGTTGCGCCAGCATTCTTGAGTCCAAAGGGCATGACCGTGTAACAATACACCCCCATGGGAGTTCTGAATGAGGCATGTTTTTCGTCCTCGGGGTGCATTTTGATTTGATTGTACCCCGAGAAACCGTCCATGAAGGACATCCTCTCGAATCCGCACGTGTTGTCAATGATGACATCCGTGATGGGCAGGGGAAATTCATCTTTGGGGCACGCAGCGTTGAGGTCCCTAAAATCGATGCAGATACGGATCTTACCGTTTTTCTTCAGCACTGGAACAATGTTAGCCACCCAGTCGGGGTGTTGCTCCTCTCTGATGAAGCCGGACTCGATGAGTTTCTTTACTTCGGCCTCGATCGCCTCCATGATCTGGGGACGAAACCGCCTTTGCTGCTGCTTGACTGGCTTGGTGTCTGGGCTGATGTTGAGGCGATGCGTGATGACCCACGGATCCAAGCCAGGCATGTCCTCGTAATTCCATGCGAAGACGTCGATGTATTCCCGTATGAGGGTAATGAGATCCCCTTTTTCTTGAGGAGGCAAGCTACCGCTGATGAATATGGGTTTGGGACTCTCGTCAGTGCCCATGTTCACCTAGAGGACTTCGTCTTCGGTGGGTGGCTCCCGTTGCTCGAAGCGACTGCTCCACTGGGCGTTAACATGGCGATCTCATGTCTCGTCATAGAGCGGAAGTTGTTCATCCGCCGTCATTTCGGCGGGATCCATTGTAGCCATGTTGACCGTGAAGTTATCAAACAGGTCCCTCACGCTGACATCCGAGTCCCATGCTGAGGTTACTAACGATTGATCCCCTGAACATGCGTAGTCGGAATCTTCGTTGACGTAGAAACACAAATCCGACGAGGAGGAGGAGTAGCCTAAGCCTCTCCTAGTCCTGTTGAAGTAATTTGAGGGTTTCCCCTTAGGTACGTAAGTAGGTCGAATGACCGTCTTGCGTCCCCGGCCGTAATTCAGGCCCTCTAAACGAGTGAGATCATACCCCATGTCGCTCATCATGCGTCTCGCAATTCGACTGTATTGCGAAAACTGGGGCGCGGGATCCTCGTCTTCAGACTCATCCCAGAGCGTGCGCAAGGGCTGATCGATCCGACCGAAAGTAATGTCTTTCCGATATTTACCTCGGGCTGGCACGACAAACACAGCTTGTGATGACTTGATCGGCGGCGCTTTGGCGATGCATGACGAGCATACCGGCAGATGCAGGGAAGGGTCTCGGTAGAGTTCCGACCACAGGTCGTTGGGCTCATCATCATCAGACGTAGGGCAAGACGACACGTAAGCAAAGTTGGACTTTTCATTGATGACAATCTTCTTCGCCTGAACGGCGTTGGTTACATGATGACTCTCATAACCAATTACAATTGACTCGAAGTCATTTAGGATTAGATTGTCGCCGTACTCATGCTCGCTATCCGCCTCGTTGCCGCTTTCTGGCTCCTCGACTGGCGGTTCGATGGGGTCCTGATACAGCAGAGAGTCTGTGAAGTAGTTCTCGACGCCTTTGAAGGGTTGTCTATCGGCCACTACAGTCTTCACACGTTCATAATCGTCGATGTACTTCAAGCACTGGTGAAGGGTGGACGGGACTATTCGGTTGCCGTGGATCCACGGGCGTCCTAAGAGCACGTTGTAGGAGGGCTCGGCATCGATGACATAGCAGGTCACCTTCGTCTTCATTTTGCCTATGCGGCACTTCAGGCGGATTTTGCCCAACGGTCGCGTCCCCGTGGCGTTGAAGCCAAAAATAGTCGTGGTGGTCGAGGACAAGCGCTTTGGTGGTATCCCCAAGTGCTTGATCAATTTCAGAGATACGATGCTCAACGCGGAGCCTGGGTCGACTTGGATCCGATCCACTCTCGCCGATCCGACGTATCTCGTGAAGTACAGCGGTCGATCGTGAGACGTGCTCTTGATGAGCATGTCTTCAGGAGTGAAAGTGATGCAAGGAACTCGTCTCTCGGAGACTTGATAGCAGGTCATACATTCTCGTTCCGCTTCTGCCTCCTTCGAGAAATGGGTGACGAACGCCTCTGAGTCGGCCAAAGCCTCTTGCAGGGCCTCGTGGGTAGACCTGGACAGCCGGAGGAGGTCATACATGGTGATTCGCGTAGGGATGCTTTTCAGCTGTGCGAGCACGTTGAACCGGAAAGGTTGGCGACTTGAGCTGGGTGCATCTGGATTGGGAGGGGTTGTTGCGGCTGGCCTCGCGGGAGGTCTTGCCGTGTTCTCCGCCCTCGTGGGATATTCCTTCGCGAACTCCTTTCCCGCTCTTGTGGCGAAGACGTTGGTGTCCTCCTCGGAATCGGTCAAGGCGGTCACCGCTATGTCATCCTTGTCTGGGGTGGCATAGATGACGTTGCAGTGTTTCCTCTTGGCTTCTTTCGAGGGCCTTACAGTCCACTGTTCATCGTCGAGGAGGTCTGGATGAACCCACATTATCTGCCCCGATGGCAGGGTCTGCGGGACCAAGCCCTTCTCTCGCTGGTTGTGAGGATCGTCGTTGGTGATCTTCAAAACCGCTTTGGGGATAGGAACTACCCCCGTCAGAGCCTGGACTTCTGGGAGATTTGTCCCAAAGCTCAAGGTGATCATGTTTGTGGTCACCTGCTTCTGGATCTTCTCCTTCTTTAGGACCCCCGCGTCGTAGAGGGCCTGGAGTTTGTCCTTGAGGACGTAGCATTTGGTGGTGTGGTGACTAAGGAATCTATGATAAGCACAGTAAGTTGGGTCACCGGTTTTGTCCTCCTCCTCCGGCTTCGTGGCTTCGGGCAGTTTGATTCGACCACTCTTGAGCAGAGTATCGAACGTTGCCACCACCTGATCTTCTTTGAAGTCATACTGCCGCGGGGGGCGCTGTTCAAATTGTCTGGGCTTTGGCCTCTGGGCAACCTTTGGCGCTGGGGCGGAATCGACCACCATGATCTCCTTTCCTCTCGCTCGAGGGGGGTTCTTTGGCGCAGTTGGCTCCGCGGCTCCCTTCTTAGGCTGCGGTTCTTCGGCCTCGAGCCTTTTGATCATGTTTTCTACTTGTTCGCCTTGACGAACAAGCTCTTTCCACGTCCGGGTTTCCACCACGCCTATCTTGGACAAGATATGGATCGATAGGTTGTTACGACACATCTCGATTAGTGTCGACTCGGAGACTTGGTCCCGGCAGTGAACTGATCGATTCCGAAATCTCTTTACGAAATCATTGACTGATTCCGACTTTCGTTATTTTTCGACCAGGAGGGTGGCCATCGATACTTCCGTATCGTCTTCGAAGAAGCGGGCTAAAAAGAGTCTTTCGACGTCAGCCCATGATTTGATAGAGCCGGGCTCCAGCTTGCGGAACCATTCAAAGGCCACCCCTTTGAGGGTGCTTATGAATAGTCGCATAAGAATGGCGTCATTCCCCGTAAGGAACCCAGTTTGGGCCATGAAGTAGTAAATGTGCTGAGAGGGTGAGCCCTTGTCGTCGAATTGCACCAGGCTGATTGGTTTGAACTTCGCCGGGTATGGGACTGTATCCCACTCAATGGGGTAGGGACGAACCACCCCCAGCTTGTTCATGTTTTGCTGAAGTTTCAGCGCGTTAAGCTGGTCCTGGAATTCATCGAACCTCTTGTCACGGGTGCC
>BQKN01064560.1:114812-142038 GCA_022839385.1 Asparagus kiusianus
GAAAGAAGCTCTTAAATGGGAGAGAGACAGTTTGACTGCTCCTTGAAATATGGGATGTGACCATACACTGTTCAAAGACATCCTACTGCCCCTCTGTACAACAAGTGGTCGTTGGTGAGGCTACATGTTGTGTCACATCGTGTAGGAGTGGGAAAGCCCCTCCTCGTACTCGCGACAGCGGTTGCCAGACACTCAAGTGGGTCTGGCCAGTTCTTTGAGCGCCGGTGGCTCTGACCTTTTGCTTGGAGTGAGGTAAGCTGCATTTATGTGGATGCAGATGGCTCTGGCAGCCGTCCACTCACTTGTGCGGCGAGGTACCGAGTGACCATCCGGCGGTCCTGGGGCGTTGTGCCCTCTCTCTTCTCCCTATGTCTGAATAGGGATGGGAGGATGGACGTCTCGCGTCTGAGCTAGCTCCAGATAGCTTGCGGCGTGCCGATGGCTCCGGCTCTTCCTTTTGATGGGTGAGGTGACCCGCATTTATGAGTATGCAGGCCGGTCCGGCACCTGTCTCGTTCGCTTGAACCGCGGCCGGCCGTCTGACGGACCTGGGACACTGTACCCCCTTCCTCTCGTATCGTGGGAAGCAGGGAAGGCTTGTCCCTGGAAACCCGGCCTTCGGCTCACGTAGGCAGACGTGGCTCTCTGCAAGTGGTTTCGGCACGTGAGGGCGGATTCGCCTCGCTGGCGGATCCATGTGATTTGGTGTGTGCGGCCAATGTGGGGGCTCGTGTGCCAACGAATCCACTTAGTGGCTACAGTAGGCTCTCCACCTAAGAGAGGGCGGTCCTGTTCTGCGGGCGAATTCGTTCGCTAATCCGCCGCGGTAATTTTTACCGTCTACAACAAGGTCTTGCGTAACTTGTAGACCAGATGTTCGTTGCCTCTCTTCACATACCCCTTCGGTTGCTCAACATAGACATCTTCGCTCAGGTCACCATGGAGAAAACGGATTTGACATCCAACTGAAAAATCTTCTAACCCTTTTGTGCAGCTAAGGCAATGATCATCCTCACCATATCCATTCTTGCCACTGGTGAGAAGACCTCATTGTAGTATATGCCATGTTTTTGTAAGTACCCTTTGGCAACTAGCTGCGCCTTATACTTGTCAATTTCCCCATGCTTATTATACTTTGTCTTGAAAACCCACTTCACTCCAATCCTTTTTGCCATTGTCGACAACTCGGTTAAAGTCCAGGTCTTGTTCTTCTCTATGGAATTTATCTCACAGTCCATAGCAAGCTTCTAATTCATTTTCTTCACTGCTTCTTCAAAATATAAAGGATCAGTTGACACCATAAGCGTCATGTTTGAGGCCTCATCCTCTGATAAATCTTCCCCTGTAATGTAATCTTGCATCTACTCCGGTAGACGCCTCACTCTCTCTTCAATTTCATCTACCTGTCCATCTTCTTCTTCTATGTCTCTCTCATTACCACTGACCTCTCCTACTACTTCATTATCATCACTGTGATCTCCCCCATTTTAAATCACCCTTTCTCCATTCTCATTGTATCCCCCATTTTCACTCACCATTTCTCCATTCCCACCGTCTGTTTCTTCATCACCCCATTCTAAGTCTAACATAATCTCCTCTTTAAAGCTTACATCCCAGTCCCATTTTTTTTTCCTAAAAAATTACATATCGATTAACAATAATCTTCTTTGCTACAGGATCATACAATCTATAACCCTTAGATTCTTCACTAACCCCAAGGAAAACACAAACAACACTTTATTGTCTAACTTAGCCCTCTTTACATCAGCCACATGTATAACCAAAAATTCTAAAGTATTCAACTGAAGGTTTACCTCCACTCCATGCTTCTTCCAGTGTCTTGTCTTGCACAGCAACTATAGGGCTACGATTAAGGATGTGCACAGTCCAATTGACAGCTTCAACCCAAAAGGTCTTTGGAACACTCTTTTCTATCAGCATGCCATGCACTGTATTCATGATGGTTTGGTTCTTTCTCTCCACCACTCCATTCTGTTGTGGAGTGTATGCTATAGTCAATTGTCTTTTAATACCATACTCCTTACAAAAATTATTGAATTTAATTGAAGTGAATTCACCCCCATGGTTAGTGCGCAAACACTTAACATTTTTACCTGTCTCCTTCTCCACACTATTCTTAAAGACTTTGAAAACATTCAATGCTTCCGATTTCTCAACAAGAAAATAAATCCAAGTTTTTTTACTAAAATCATCAATGAAGGTGATGATGTACCTTTTATGACTATTGGAAGTTGGAGTGATTGGTCCGCAAATATCAGAGTGGATCAGTTGAAGCTTTTGTGAAGCTCTCCAAGGAATTTTCTTCGGAAAGGACTCTCGATGTTGCTTTCCCATTACACACTCCTTGCATACAATTGTTGAAGCTTGAAACGTTGGCAAACCATGAACCATCTGCTTGTACTGAAGAGTTCTAAGACCCTTATGGCTCAAGTGCCCATAACGTCTATGCCACAGGTTAGAGAGGTATTCAGTAGCTACATTGAAGCAAGAAGGCTTCGTAGGATTTGGTTGAGTTATGGCCAGCAACACGAACATTTGATTAGCTGTCATCTCTGTTTGAATAATAAGACCTCTCTGAGGATGATAGATTTTGCATATGTCATTTTGAATGAGAATATCAAGCCCCCTCTGTTGCAACTGCCCTATGCTTAGTAAATCGTTTTTTAGGTCTGGCACAAAATACACTTCAGTTTGATATGATATGATTCATCCTATTCACCATCAATATCACATTCCCTTTCCCCATCACCAACATTCTAGTATCATTCCCAAGCTTCACTTGGTGTTGAAAGTCTTCCTTGAGCTCACAGAACATGCTTTTATCACCACACATATGGTTGCTACACCCCGAATCTAAGAACCACACATGTTCCCTCTGAGCTCCTATCATATCAACATAGGACATGAGAAGAAATTCTTCTTCTTCTCCTAATTTTGCATAATTAGCCTCTTTATCCCAATCCGAACATTCATATTGAAAATGTCCGAGATTATGGCATTTGTAGCATTCTACAGTAGCTTTGTTGAAGCTGGATCTCCCTCTTCCTCTGCCTCCGCCTCTGAAGGAGCCTCGTCCACGTCCTCGACCTCTCTCAACAGTTACCTTCAAAGCATGTTCCTCACCACCTCTCTTCTGAAACTTCTGTTCATGGATGATCAAGGAGCTTTGCAGCTCATCAATCGAGATAGAATTGATGTCCTTCGATTCCTCAATAGAACAGACAATGTAATTGAACTTGTCGGTTAGAGAGCGTAGGATTTTATCCATCACTTTGACATCTTGCATATCCTCCCTATAGTTTCGCATATATTTGCAACTGTCATGACTCTTGAGAAGTAACCAGAAATAAACTCACCAATCTTCATCTCCAAGACTTTAAAATCTTTGCGGAGGGCCTGTAGTTGGGCTCTTTGTACCCTTTGACTTCTTGAAACTTTTTCTTTATCGACTCCCATATATGTTTGGACGTATCATTTTGAAGAATAGTCTTCAGGATGGTCTTGTCAATGGACTGGAAAAGGTAAATTTTTACCTTGAAGTCCTTTAGCTTGAGTTCCTCCAAAGTCCTTCTCTGTGCTTCCATCACTGTCGCTCCTGCGGCAGGTTCTGAATAGCCATTTTCTATGAGATTCCAATACTCCTTAAATCATAGGAGATTCTCCATCAACATTGCCCAATGTTCGCAGTCTCCATTGAACTTTGGAATGCTCAACAACTTACCTTCGGCTGCTATCTCTCTCAAAGCACTCGATCTCACAAGTGTTTCGTTCTCTCTCTTATTAGGATATTGCGGTTCCTAACTTTGCTCAATCAGGCCCTGTGTGGTGCTCTGATACCATATTGTTAGGACTTTGAAAGTAATGAACTTATGAACTAGTTCACAACAATTGGTTTGAATCACACATTTATTGAATAACAACGATGGCTTTATATAGCCTTTACAAGTCTTAATAGAACCTAAGAAAACAGCCCACTCAACAGATTGTGGTAACTAAAACGTGAAACAGAAAATCCTAACAAAAGCATCAAAGTTGCAACAACCTCCTAAACAATAGAACTTATTAAACTGAAACTGAAGATCTTATCAACATCAATTCAGAAAACCATAATATCCTTCATAAGCATCCACTTACCCATACAATTAACTTTCTGACATAAACAATATCCAAATATTTATCTATTTTCAGTCACATAGCTATTTCTTAAGAGAAACTAAGTATCTTATATGAACGGGCTCAAGGGTGGTTCAATCATGAAATGATTTCTTAAAAAGGAAACAAAGTATCTTCTACCAACTAGAGTGAGGTAACCCGCAATCATCATTGTCACCACCACTGTCACCCACCATGTTAAAAAATTGTGGATAATCCAAATGAGGACAAACTTGTCACAATAATAATGCTATTATTAATACTATAGTCTAATTGGGAATATAATTTTCAAAGTTTTGCTATAGAATGATAATAATATGTTTTTTGCAAAAATAATTAATATGTTATCGTGTTTAATTCTAGACACCCCTTCTCGAAAACTTCTACCTCCGCTACTGGCCTAAAGCTCATGATAAGTTGGACAAGGTATCCACGACCTCAAAGGCACCACATCATCCATACCTCACTCAATAAATTAGTGACGCATTGACACAAAAATTCCATGTCATGACATTGATTTCTTCGTCTTATTTCTTCTCTTTTAATTGACAACACCTAACTCTAATCTAACCATTAATTTCCCACTCTCCAATGAAGATTTCTTATTTGTCTTGGACCTCCAATACTGATGACTAAGACTCTCCGATGAGCCTCCATCGTCAGTGACAAAGGCCACACTCTACCGATAAGGACTTTCTTATATAAGTCTTGTGAAGATTTGTTGGATTTAGAAGAACATATATGTACTTTGGTTATTTAGAGAAACTAGTTGATTTGGTTGTTGGGTTTTTAACTTTGAATTGGTTAATCCACACTTTGATATGGTTATTAGGACACTTCCTTTATATTTCTAACAAATCTGGTCCTGATTTTGGAATAATCTTACAAAATAATATTCTTCATTTGTTCTTTCTTAATTGATCATTGGGCTTCCACTAATGGGTTTGTCTGCATGTTATTTTTGCCGCTAATGTGTTAATTTTACTTCCTCTGATGGGTTATTTTGAAAGCCCCCAAGTATCTTTGACAGAAGAAGGTTTGGCTGTTAGGGTTTAGTGAGGGCTGAAGCGAAATAAAAAAATAAAACATAGGGGGGTTGTGAGGCTCGCGAGCCTCTGTTCATCTTCCTGAGCCATCCCTGGCCATGTTTATGACTTTGATAAAGCTTGAGAGAAAATAGACAAAAAATTGAGAGAGAATTGAGAAGAGTTGTAAACTGAAAGGAAGAAGATTTCTATTATTCCACTTATATTCTAATCTTTACATCTTCCTATTTATACAACTTCAGCTCAAGAATTCAATCATGTGCACGAACAGTGATGTGCACAAACGAAATTAACAAAAAAACAGCAACAACCACTGTTTGTTAACTAAAATATCTAAGCATTTATTAAAAGCCCTTGAACTTTGAAAGTCTTGCATGATAGCCCTTATCTTTTGTGTATCAGTCCTGAACTTTGTGTATCAGTCCAATAGCTTCCAAGTCTTCAGCTTCAGCTTCCAGGTTCTCATCTTCAGCTTCCAAGCTCTCATCTCCTAAGGCTCTTGACTCACTCGACTGGTTCCCATCAGCCCCTGACAATTTCCTTCCCTTGAATTTATCCTTGTCTTAAGGTCAACTGTAGGAAACCTCTTAACCAAGTCTTAATAGGATTCCCAGGTAGAATCCATTGAAGGTCGCTGCTTCCACTTGATGAGAACTTCAAAAATCAAACAATTTCCTTTAATCACTAATTTTCTATCCAAAATTACTTTAGGTTCATCAACTATATCTGCCACATAGATATGAAAGCCACTCTGAAGGACAACATCAGAACCAATCCTTCGTTTAAGCTGAGAGACATGAAAAACTAGGTGGATTCTAGCTTGCTCAGGGAGAGCTAACTTGTAGGCGACTTCACCTATCCTTTTTAAAACCTGGTAAGAACCATAATATTTGAGAGATAGTTTGTGAGGCATGAAGATACACTGATTTGCTTGTAAGGTTGGAGCTTGAGGAAAACCCAATCACCCATATCAAAGCTCTGATGACTCCTATGTGTGTCTGCAAATTTCTTCATTTGTTCAGCTGTCTTCTTCAAGCTATCTTTCATGAATTGTAGAGCTATATCTCTAGAAAAGAGCATCCATTGTCTCAACCTTGCAACTCTTAGGAACATAAGTAAGTAAAGAAGGAGGTGGTCTACCATAAACTGCCTCAAAAGGAGTAGTATGTGTAGATATTTTTCAGGTTGTATTATACCAAAATTCAGCAAGAGGTAGCCACTTGCTCCATTCCTTAGGCTTGTGGCAACAAAAATATCTCAAATAACCCTCTAAATTTTTGTTAATGATCTTAGTTTGCCCAACAATTTGAGGGTGATAGGTTGAACTAAATTTCAGTTTACTCCCTTGTAATTTAAACAATTCCTTCCAGAAGAGGCTTGTAAACAAGGGGTCTCTATCACTCACTATAGACTTAGGCATGCTATGTAGTTTGAGTATTCCTTCAAAAAACACCTGGGCTACTGACTGAGCAGTGTATGGATGTGAGAGTGAAAAAAATTAGCATACTTGGATCACCTGTCAACCACCACAAAAATAGCATTTTTATCTCCACTCTTTGTTAACTGTGTAATGAAATCCATTGATAGATCTTCCCAAATATAATCTGGAATAGGTAGAGGTTGTAGGAGCCCTAGGGATGCTATATTCTCTCCTTTAGCTCTTTGGCAGATGTCACAAGTTTGAACATATACCTGAACATCCCTCTTCATACCCTTCCAGTAAAAGCCCTCCTCAGCCTCTATAGGGTTCTAGTGATTCTAGAGTGCACTGTAGTAGGACTATCATGGTGCTCCCTTAGTAAAGAGGATTTGATGCGTTTATATAATCAAAAGATTACCCTTGTAGTAGTAAATTCTCCCTTTCCTATAATATCTCTCAGTATCCAATTGCCCTTGTTGTAACTTTGCATCAAGCTCTTTAAAGAAATCATCTGTAGAACACATGTGCTTGACCTCCTCTAGCCATTCACTGTTAATAGTAGTGATAGCTGAAACCTCAGTGGCTTGTGCTTGAATCTCCTTCTCACTATCATGAATCCTGGATAATCCATCTGCAGCCCTGTTCAATCTGCCTGGCTTGTACTCCACACTATAGTCATAGCCATGTAGCTTTGCAAGCCACTTATTCTGAATACTTGTGTGAATTATTTGCTTAAGTAGATATTTGAGACTTTGATGATCAGTACTAATCACAAATTTTCTCCCCAGTAAATATTGTTGCCATCTCTTTGTTGACAGAATAATTGCCAACTCTTTCTCATAAGTGGAAAGTGTGACATTCCTCCCCTTTAAAGCAAAGCTAAAATAAACTATATGCCTTTCCTTTTGCATCAACACAGCTCCAATTCCTAAACCAGAGGCATCACACTCTATCATAAATATCAAGTTGAAATCTGGCATGGCTAGGATCGGAGGATTGGTTAGTGCAATCTTCAAATCTTTAAAAGCTTCTTCAGCACATGTATGCCAGGTGAAATCCCCCTTCATCAAAAGTTGTGTTAAGGGTTGTGTTATTTCTCCAAACCCCTTGATAAATTTCTCGTAGTTCCCTGCTAAGCCCAAGAAACCCTTCAATCCCTTCACTGTTTTTGGCAATGGCCATTCAACAATAGTCTTGATTTTATTAGGGTCAACACCAACCCCCTCTTGTGATACAATATGTCCCAAATATTCCACCTGTTTTTTTCCAAAGCTGCACTTTGATATTTTTGCCACTAATTGATGTTCTCTCATGATCTGGAATACTTATCTTAGATGGAGTAAGTGATCCTGCCACCTTTTACCATACACCAATATATCATCAAAGAAAACCAGGATGGACTTCCTAAGCAAATATTTGAATAAAGCATTCACAAGAGCCTGGAAAATGGAAGGAGCATTAGTGAGTCCAAAGGGCATGATCATGAACTCAAAATGGCCACTATTTATTCTGAAAGCAGTTTTTGGGATATCTGACTCATGCATTCTAATTTGATGATAACCAGATTTTAAATCAAGCTTGGTGAAAAATTATGTTCCATGTAGTTCATCCAACAGTTCATCTATGATAGGAATGGAAAATTTGTCTTTGATTGTAGCTTGGTTGAGAGACCTGTAATCTATACACATCCTTCAACTATCATCAGATTTTTTTATCATAACCACTGGTGAAGAGAAATGACTATTGTTGGGTCTGATGATGCCCTTCTTAAGCATCTCTTCCACCTGTTTTTCAATTTCATCCTTTAAGACATGAGCATGCATATAAGGTCTATATAGGTTGGTTTTGTTCCCTCTTCTAATGGAATTTTATGGTCTATATTTTTGCTAAGAGGAAGATGAGGTAGTTCTTGGAACACAACTTTAAACTCTTGTAATAACTCTTGCATGTCTGTATGTAGTTCCTCAGGTGTACACTCTGTTGTGCACCCTTGTAAGCCTACACTGCATAGCTAAATTAGGAATCATTGTTCCTATTCTCTGAGTGTTTTGGCAATTGTTTTCCTGTCAACCAACTGCAATTCATCTGGAAGCACTCCCTATAATGTTTTTTTTAACCCCATCATTCATGAATGTCACCTGTAAGTTTTTGAAGTTCAGAGTAATATCCTCTAAGGTTCTCATCCAGTCAACTCCTAATACAATCTGACTACCCCCCATGGGTATGACCAACAAATTTATTTGAATGTTCACCCCTTGGCAATCTAAGGGCACTTCTTGGCACACTCCACCCCCATTTAATTAACTCCACACTGGCCACTAAGACATCAAACTTATTGGATTCTGCCACTGTTATCCTCTGTTTCTTAACCAGTTTTGCATTAATGAAATGATATGTTGATCCAGAGTCTATTAGGATGCTAACAACTTAATTTTTGTAATAGTCTATCACCCTAATTGTGTGGGAAGCAATGATTCAACTGAGGACTTGTACTGATATAGAGGGAGCTCCTTTCACCAAGCTCTCAGCTAACTTATTTGCCCTATGATCTTCTCCCCCCCTCTCTAGAGTCAACCTCACTCCTTTTCATATCACTTTCCAGGATTCTCTCCAAAACAAACAATAATTTCCCCTTGCATTGATGTTCCCTATGTCATTTCTCATTACAAGTAAAATATAAGTTTTGACTCCTTCTTTGTATATCATCAGGGGTAAGTTTTTTGAATTGAGGAGAGGGATGGGGGTGCTCTCTTACAGGAGGATTGTGAGATTGGTTCATTGAAGGACCTCCTGGATTGAAAAAATTCCAGTTCCCCTTGGATTTCTTTTCATTTTTCTGCTTATCTTCAAACAATTTTGCTAAAGATATAGCTCCTCTCAATGAAGTTGGTCTAGCAGCTACAACTTCATACTTTATTTCATCTTTAAGTCCCCCTATAAATCTCTCAAGAATATGTCTTCTAGAGGGTTGGTCATCTAGCAGGCCTAAGGCTTGTCCAAATCTTCTCAAATACTCCCTAATTGTAGAAGTTTGTTTCATGGTGGAGAAAACATCATAAGGCCTTGAGAGCTCACTAGGACCAAATCTGGTAATTAATTCCTCTCTAAAACCAGTCCAATGGTTGAAATTTTTAATGTTTCTAGTAAACCACCTATACCATTGTAAAGCTTCATCCCCCAAATAGAATGAACAAACCTTGACCCATTCATCATCTTTGATATCATAATAATCAAAGATTTGTTCAGTTTGTTCTAACCAATCTATTACATTCTCAGCACCAGAGAAAGAGGGAAAATCTAAACGCAATGACTTTGGTTGAACAAGTTTTTGATTGCTAAAGAAAGAATTCCTTTGAGTTGAGAGGTTACCAAAACTGTGAACGGGTTGAAATTCTCCATTGAAGTCAGCATTCCTTCGATTTTGAGTGAGGTAATCATTATTGCAATCATTCTTGCTTGATTCTTTAGCTCCTGATCTTGATATTTCCGTGTCCCCTCTTGATCTTGAACTCAAGATCCGATGATCATCCCTTAGTCCAGAACCCAAGGATCCTTGGTCAGGATTCCTAAAGTTTTTGAATTCCTGAATCATAAACTCCAATTTAGGGGAGAGCTCACCCATTTGTGCCAAAGTTTGCTGATTGAATGAACTCTGCTATCGATTGAATGAACTATTGAGCAACCGCATCCTCTACTCGAGCAAACCTCTCATCTGGAATCGCCTCGTCAGCAGAATCTTTTTCTTGATCGGCCATGAAATCTCCAGCTTCAGCTTTAGATTCTTATTGCTCTGATACCAATTGTGAGGGTTGTGAGCTTCTATTCATCTTCCTGAACCCATCCCTGGCCATGGCTATGACTTTGATGAAGTTTGAGAGAAAATAGACAGAGAATTGAGAAGAGTTGTAAACTGAAAGGAAGAAGATTTCTATTATTCAACTTGTATTCTAATCTTTACATCTTCCTATTTCTACAATCTCAGCTCAAGAATTCAATCATGTGCTCGAACAGTGATGTGCACAAACAGAATTAACAAAAAAACAACAACATCCACTGTTTGTTAACTAAAATATCTAAGCATTTATTACAAGACCTTGAACTTTGAAAGTCTTGCACGATAGCCCTTATCTTTTGCGTATCAGTCATGAACTTTGCGTATCGGTCCAATAGCTTCCAAGTCTTCAGCTTCAGCTTCCAGGTTCTCATCTTCAGCTTCCAAGCTCTCATCTCCTAAGGCTCTTGACTCACTTGACTGGTTCCCATCAGCTTCTAACAGGGGTTAACAGGGGATAAATGAAGTGGATTTGTAGTGCCCAATGGCATTAACCGATTGGTATGAGGTAGGGATGATACTGTACCTATGAGGCACTAGATACTTTCTTAATAAGTTGTTTATATTATTAATTAATAAAAATAACTTCTACATAGTCATTTGGTAATCATATGTCATAACTTGATTCTGAACGTAGTTAAGGTGTTTGATAAAATTATATTCTAATTATCATTACGAGGTAAAATGACTAGATTAGAAATAATTCTACCTACTTATTTATTAGCAATGAAAAGCAAAGATAATATTGTCAATAGCTAGAAGTATATATGGTATAAAAATACAAAAAAATAGCTGCTGCTTTTTAAAAGACTCTCACATTACTTCTAAAAGCAATCTTTTAAAAGGAACCGTTATTTTAATAAACTAGTATAGTGCATGTGCGTTGTACGTGGACATATTTATTTTTTTTATTTTAAAATTTTATAATAAAATTGCATTTTATATGGCCAAAAACATCAATTTGACATTACCAATTTGTTCAAAACCAAAAAGATAAAATTTTGTGAATATATATGGTAAAAGTAAAATATAATTTATATTCTTTTAAAAAAGTTACCTTATATTTACGCACATATAGAAGATCAAGAGTGAAAATAAGCTCTATTTCAGACGTTTATTCATTACAACTGTTCAAAGGAACTATCTTCCAAATAATTAGCGAGATATCTACCAGTGCAAGTTCTCAACCAATGGGATGAAGTATTCTATTCTCGAACTAAATTTTTTGACATAAATGCATTAGTTGCTAATTCCTTCACAATTTCACTCAACGTATAGACATTTTAGAATTAAACAAATGAAATAAATAAATGAGGAATAAGAAGAACTATGGCAAATATGTTTCATTACAACATCTCATAAAACTAATGAGAGTTTTGCAGTTCATCTCATTTTAGTTAATAGTTTATCTTTTATTTTTTCCATATATATTCACAAAGAATCACAAATTCTACCTTTTTGGTTCAAAATTTGTCACTGAAACTATAACCTTTCATTATTGCATGTCCAACTTCATTCTAAATGATGCTCATGTCTCACAGGCTTGTCATCCTCTCTCATGATAAAGATCATTGTTAATACCAATATGTTGTTCCATGTAGTACTCATCTTGACATAGCAAGAAATATTACTATTTTTACAAAATTAATGATGGCAAAAAATTAAGAAAATCGTAATAAAGACATTAATAAGATTCTAGAACTTAGTATAAGGACATAAATGCCAGTCATTAATGTTTAAGTTAGGATATTAAAATGGATAGCAATAAAGTCTGCAAAAATTTAAGTATACACAAAATTGTTTAGTCCTATCATATTAAGTTGTATGATGATGTTAATATGCTTCATTAATGTTTAAAATAAGCTCTAATGAATATATATCGAGAATAATCATGTCTTCACGGCAGTTAGGATATTAATTGTCCAAATACTTTCTTCCTGGGGCATAATGGTCAATACTTGGTGAATGTCAAGGCAAATATTTGCCAAATTCAAGGTGTCAAATTCTATCTATACATTTTTTAGAGATAGTTATAATATTTATCATGATCAAAGAAATAAGAAATACGATAAAAAATAGGTATGAAAAAGATGAATGAGACAAACTAAGATTATTATTTGTAAAACCAAGTATAGCGACGGGCACATTAGAGTGTCTATTATCATAGGTGATGTTGCAGCAGAAGAAAAAGCACTACCTCAACTTTTCTTTATCTTTATATTTATGCTTTTGAGCATCCTCAGCTAGCACAATTGCATGTCGTCCATGTTTTGTGGTCAGAAATAAAATTCAACCAGAATACTAAAAATATTAACAATTAATTTATATAATAAAACTATACTTTCCCGTAAATTGGAAATAGAAAACTACCAGTTTGGCGGTAAGGGGAGAAATAAGCAAGGGCTCAAAAATATCAACAAAAAATAGTATAGTCAGAAAATGATCAGTTTTATCAGCTCTATGGGGAAAGAAAGGAGAAAGATGAATTGCATATTTTATATTAATTCACTCCAGTAATAATTGCACAAGAGAGGAGGCATTTTTAATTCCTAGATACATAAGAACGTTTCTCAGACAGGAGGAGAGATGGTGAAAAATATTTTATTAATGAATTTTAAGTATAAAAGTTGTAGTAGTGGCTTAGGAATGATTCTAACTTCTGTAAATTACCTAAACAATAAGTATTTGAATGATGTTCAAAGATAATTTCAGAAAATTTTCTTTTTCTTAAAATCTGAATATTTTTCACTTGAAAAAAATGCATAAAGATCAAAGCTTATGGGTATGTAAGTCTCTACATTTTTTCTGAGCAAATAACCTATTTATATTCCTTGAAAAGATAATTTTTGAACTTTAAAAACGTTTAAAAAATTGTCTTTTCAAGAAATATAAATAGGTTATTTGTTTAGAAAAAATGCAGAGACTTACATACTCATAAGCTTTGATCTTTGTGTATTTTTTCAAGTGAAAAATATTTAGATTTTGAGAAAAAGAAAAGTTTCTGAAATTGCCTTTGAACATCATTCAAATACTTATTGTTTAGGCAATTTACAGAAGTTAGAATCATTCCTAAGCCACTACTACATTTGGTATCAGAGCTTTTGCTAAGTCTAGGGAAATGAAATGGAAACTCATCATATTAGAACCAGTATAAATCTTTGTGTTTGTGTTTGTAAATTTCTGAGATTGCCATTTTTTTTGCAATTTATAATCTACTTTGCATAATTTTTAAAAGAATACTACTCACCCCCCTCTAGTGTTCTAGTGTATCTATTTCAGATCCTACAAAAGTAACCGTAATAGTATGAATTGAAAGGACTTGTGAAATAGTGTGGAAAGTGGATGGATGAGGTCGTTTAAGATATTAAATGTACACAATAAATGGATTTAATTAAGAAAATTATTAATAAGATAATTATAAAAATTAATAATTGTTTTTATTTAAGTATGCATGTATGTTCATGTATATATGTGTTTGATGTATATATGCATATATTTTGGAGGATATATATATATATATATATATATATATATATGTTTTATTAATGTATGCATGTGTTTCGGAGGGTATTATAGGAATAAATATTTTAACATGGCAATCCACTTTTATAATGATATTAGATTAGATTAGATTAGATAAACAAGTAAAAAAAGAAAGAAGCTTTCATGATATGAAGGGGTACAATATCTGGCACTTTTTTATATTTTTAATCTATTTTCTTAAAATTTTGATCTAAACAATGGAATATATTATTATTCAACGTTATGGATTTAATAAAATTTTGCATTTATGTAGATATTTAGAGATGAGCTTATGTCAACTTAAGTGGATAAGAGATATTATCCATTAAACTTTTTATTCACTCATCTTATCTTTTAGATTTATGCCATCAAGAGATGCACAAATCTCAAAAGACTCTTCATATCTTTCACGGATCCCAAGGCAAAATCAATGGATAAAAAAATTGGTGGATGACTAGCTCCTATTCACTTAAGTTTACATAAGATTATCTCGACATATCTATATATATATATATATATATATATATATATATATATATACTTCTTTATTACTAAAGGAGAACAATAAAAAAACTAAAATGAATAGTAACCTAAGGTTATAAATAATTAAAATGAATAACCAACCCCAACCTATGACCTCTCTCTAAAAATAACCAACCTTTAACTCCCCCGTTTTTCCGAATTACCCACAACCCTCCCATTCCAGCAAAGTAAAAACTCCCACCTCCTCTGATTCTTCAGCACATCAACCCTCCCTCCTCCCATCGACCTCAAAAAAGAAAAAGAAAAAAGGTCGTCGTCCTCCTCCTCTTTCTCTCTCCTCTCCGCCCTCCTTCCGCTCCTCTCCTCCGTCGACTGCCCCTGCAAGACCCTCTTCATCTCCTACTACACCACCACCATCACCACCTTGGCCGCCACATCATCCCTTTCCGACTGTCACGCAACCACCTCAGGACGCGATCGACACCTTCATCAGCATCACCGGCGCTTCTGAGGCCGTCGTCGTACGGATGCTCGAGGTGAGCTTTCTCGATTTGGATTGCCTTATGCCCTGTTTGGATGGAGGGTAGAGAGGGGAGGGGAAGAGAAATGAGGCTGTCACCTTGTTTGGGAGTATTTTTAAGGAGGGTAGAGAGGAGGAAGGAAGGGGAAAGGAGGTTAAAATTATTTGGTTTTCTTTCCCCTCCGATTTGGGCGGTAGAGGAGAGTAAAGGAGGGTTAATGGGTGTAATGACATTCTTACCCCCATCAAAATAAATAAAAGGGCTGATGTGTTATTAGTATAAAGTCATTTATGTAAATTTACATATATTTACTTCCTTTCACCTTCATTCACCTTACTCAACTCCCAAACAACATATTACAATTCTCTTCTCTTCCCTTCCCTTCCCTTCCCTTCCCTTTCCGTTGTTTACCTTTCCTTCCCTTCCCTTAGTAAACTTCCAAACACACCATTAGGGTCTTCAATTGGATTACTGAACTAGGGTTTGAATGAGTTGTTTGGTTTGATTTGGTAGAATTGATGTTGATTGTTTTGATGTGACGCTGATATTTTTATAGAATTAAGTGTTTGATTTGAGCAGTGAATGGGATGATCATCGTAAGTTTAGGATCGCAGTTGGTGGTGAAAGTTGAGACTTTGATTTTTTGATGATGATGTGCTTTTTTGTGATCTTACTAGGTTCTTTAATTTTAGAAATTCAGCCAAAGTAGGAAAAAGATCCAATATTAGCAAGAATATTTAAAAGCAACTGAAGAAACCATTTCTTTGAAGCTTTTGTTTTGACAAAATCATTGCGATTGCCTGGAAGATCTCGCGAGAAAGTATATTATTTGGATGGTCTTAGTTTTTTTTATTATATGCAGCCTACTATTTTTTAATAAGCATTTTACTTGAATTAGTCTTTGCAACTATTTGATTTTAAACCATGCCATAGCTTAGAGGAAGCATTATTTAACAATTTCTACTGCATACATATTCTATCTCATCTGTTATACTTTTTTCAGTAGTACATTGTCCTTTCAACTTGCTTTTGGTTTATTAAGCTTCTTTTTGGAGCAGTTATTATGTTAGGCATGAAATGAATGCTTTTTTTCTGGACAGGTATGACTGCGGAATGTTCATGCTCAAATATATAGACTTTTACAGCAGAGGTTTAGATCTTACATTTGGGCAGGTGAGAATCTCTTTTGTTTTTTCTATTCCTGGATTTTTTGTAATTTAGATGGGTTAATCAGAATTCTAATTGTCTATAATAGGTGGTTTTTTATTCTGCATATATGAAGAAGTGTTAATATTGACTTACCCAATTCTGGGTAAACAAGTAGACTCTCACTACCTATAGCATGTAAGTCTTTTTTCATAAATTTACAAGATGCTGCTGACAAATATCTTTTAGACAGAATGTGGTATTATGTAATTTTCTTCACACTCTTACATAGCTTTCTGACAAGATGTTGCTACCAAATATCTTTTAGATAGAATTCAGTATCATGTAATTTTCTTTGCACACACCACACACATGCGTTCATGTGAATACTCTACATAAAAATTGAGCTTCTGAATTTTCAAATTGAAAAAGTATACCTTTGAATGTGGTGTTAATACACTGGCTACTTAGAAGCTATTGGTAGTATCCAAGATGCAAAATTTTGGGTTTTCAAATTGAGAAGTAGATGTGATTTAATACAGATGAGACTACTTAGAAACAATTTCAATGCCTGCAGCGTGTTTTAGCCATGTATCAAGTGGCAAAAAAATTTATGTTATAAGTAGTTTAAAACATTGATTTTGACAGCATATGGTTCATGTTTAAAAAACGTGTAAATTAACCCAGATATTATTTGTAATAATTTGTATCAACGATAAAATATTCAAATTTGGATGTGCAATATATGATTAGTGGATTGCTCTTGATAATCGCCTAGCTCAACCATATGGGTGTATGTGTGCGCAGAGTGACTTTGAGGTAGATTTAGTGGTATATGAATGTATCATAGGTTTAGAGTTCCTAATAGTTAGTGATTGTAGCATGTTGTGCTTCTGTTTTCCAGGAACACATGCCTTATTTCAGGAAGAGGACTGCAAAGGAGATTCTAAGGCTGAGAACTGATTAGAATAGTAGTAATGACCTCATACAGAACTAACCTTATGGTATTATCAGTCATTGAAGTGGAATAGGTCCACCTTTCTGCATCAGAGCAATTTTGCACTCGGTAATTCCCTGGAGCTTGCAACAAGTTCATCAATCCATATAATCGTGAGAGTGTTTGCTTGATGCTTTTCAAATTTTGATGGTTATATTGTGAGTTTCTATTAGCTTTGAATACTGTTTTCGATTATAATGCTCCAAGTAGATCTAACCTTATTTTGTACGTACACATTGAGTCCACAAATTCAAACTTCTTACAAAATGAGAATACATATTTATGAATTGATAACCATAAATTGTACCTTAGATACAACTTGCAAGTCATATGCATTGCTTTGAAAGTTGTAATACCTTCAAGTGCAGTGAAATGTGGTGCACCTGGACCAAAAGACAATCGCTCCATATCATACGCTCACAGTTTTATGCAAATCGATTTTGGACTAAGCAGAGTTGCAGACGAAAGGCGAAAATGATTTGGTAACAAATGCATATGACTTGCGAATATATTGAATGTCTCATTGCACAAATTCCTATCAAATTAATTTTGTATCATCATCTATTCTATCAGACATTTTAACTCGCACTGTATTACATACTTTTTTACATCTTTTCTTTTCCATATTCGTACAAACTGGTGAGGGTGGTGTATTAGGGGCTGTTTGTTTTACTAAAAAAAGAGGGAAATCAAAGAAATGGAAAACTATTAAAATGAAGAATTGGTTTGGGAGTGTTTGGTTGGCTAAAAAAAGAAGGAAATCAAAAAAATGGAGATGAAATAATGTTAGTTGTCAAATTATTATTGGATGATGTGAGTGATTTTTTAAGAAAACTAGTTTTGATGTTGTTTGGTTGGCTAAAAAAATAAGAAAATAAATTATAAGAAACTTATTTCCTGTAGTTTTGTTGTTTTCTTTTGTTTGGTTCATTCTTAAAAATAAGAAATGAAATGAGATGAGGTGAGTTGTCATTGTATTATTGGGTGATGTGAAGAAAGATTAAGAAAAGTGTTTTCACAACTTTTTGGGATGAAAACAAAGAAATGAAATGTTAATGAGATGAGGTGAATTGTTATAATATTTTATTAGATGATGTGAGTGATTTGAAATGATGAAAAGAGATGAGTTGAGTGATGTTTGGATGAAAATAATATTTTATTAGATGTGGTTGATGAGTTGTTAGATGAAAATAATATTTTATTAGATGTGGTGGATGAGTGGTTAGATGAAAATAATATTTTATTAGATGATGTGGATGAGTTGTTAGATAAAAATAATATTTTATTGGATGTTGTGGGTGAGTTTTAGGGATGGAAATGAAGGAAATAGTACTTTTTGAGATTTTTAAGTTTTCCATTTCCATTTCTTGGTTTTTCTTGGTTTTTAGGAAACCAACCAAACAGCCCCTTAATGCACACAACTCCTTCATAGCAGGTTTATAGAGGGAAATGCATATGTGGCTATTTTCTAAGAATTCATATTGCTAAATATCCTTGCCATAATATTGAGGTGTGTAATTACCGTGTAGTCATTAAATATAAATTTTAAGCAAATACACATCATATAGGTCATTTATTATGTTGAAGTACCCATTCATTTCACACAATCAACTAGACATCTATAACAATGCGTCATATTTTCTTGTGGTATATTTGTGATTAAAGTGGAAATCATTATTGTCTAGGATTTTATAAACTGATATATAAATGCCATAATTTTATATTCTTTTACTATAATTTGTTTAAACATATAGTTTAATATATGCTATAACAATTTGTTTAAACATATTATTTAATATGCTTTATAATTTTAATTGTACAATAATAATATGTAATTAAAACTAAGATGACGGATGTCCCAAGTGCAATGGTAAAAAAGAGACGGTGTTACTTACTAGTTCTTTATAGAGCGAAGAAAGATACATTCTCTTGCAAATAGCTAACCTAACATATGACTGAAAATTAGCTTCTCCTGCAAAACCAAAACCCAAAAAGAGCAACTCGGTGAGAGTCAGAGCATCCAATAACTGCCAAGGTCCCCACTTTCTCCCGAAAAGCTAAAATTCCCATTCACCCCTCCATTTTCTTTCAATATCTTGCCCACCCACATAAAAAATTGCTACAAAGGACACATTCGATGAAGATAATACTTATCAACCCACTACATTATTAGTAGATAAGAATAAACGAATAAGATAAGGGAAAAGATATCTCCAACGAGCATTAATCATGTCTCCTTCCTCCTCCTCTCTCAAACCCTAGAGAAAAAAACAACCAGACCCTGGGAAAAACCAAACCAAAACCGTTCTCGATGTCTTTCAGAAGTATAATGGACGAGATCGGGAGCAGATCGAGGAGGGGCTTCGACGTGAAGCTCCGGCCTCGATCGCATCGGGCGGCGGTGGTCGCCGACGGATCGATGATTCCGGCGGCGGCGATCGACGCTTTGAAGCAGAGTTGTTGGGCGAACATGCCAACTGAGTTGCTGAGGGACGTGCTGATGAGGATCGAGGAGGCGGAGAGCTCGTGGCCGCCGAGGAAAGATGTGGTTGCTTGCGCTGGGGTTTGTAGGAGCTGGAGGGAGATCATGAAGGAGATTGTGAAGATTCCCGAGGTTTCGGGGTTGATTACGTTCCCGATCTCTTTGAAGCAGGTATAGAGTCTGGTTGGTGTTGTCAATCGTTGTGAATTGATGAGATTAGGGTCAAAAAATCTTATTTTTTAGCGGTCATTTGATCTGTTTATTTTGTTGAAGCCTCTTTTTCCATTCAATTAGGTTAGTTGTACCAAAGATTTGACAGAATTTAATCACCAGGTGAGAAATACAATCAATTTGCTTTAGGGAGTTACATGCAATGATAACGAATAGTTAAAGAAAGATCTGGAAGAGGCATGTTGCCATATTTGTGTATGCCTACTATACTTAGATTCATGTTTGATGTTATATGAGTTTTATAAGGGGAAAAAAATCTCATTTCTCTTTAGATGGGTTGATGAAATTAGTTTTGGCAGTGACTTGGTCTTGTATTTGATATGTTAAAAGAGATTATGCCGAAGCATCCTTTTCCTATTTAATTGGGTTCGTCGGACAAGATTCGACAGACAAGTAAACTAGGAACATATAGCTTACAGGTCATTTAGTTTAAGTGAAGAAACATTGTGTAACTTGCTTTGACTAAGAAAAAGTTACTTTTGCTATAGGGAGCTAGGTCCAACTGTAAAGAATAGCTAAACAAAGAGTTAAAAGAAGCGTGTTGCTATGTTTGCTTAAGCTTGATATTCTTGATTTATTTTTTGATGTTATATGCGGTTTGCAGCCGGGGCCGAGAGACTTTCCCCTTCAGTGCTTCATAAAGAGGAACAGGACGAATCAGACATACCATCTTTACCTCGGTCTAACTCAAGGTGTGCTTGTTTTAGTAAGGCTATAAATATGCTTGGTAATTGTGGGTTTATTTGGTTATCTACCTGTTAGCAAAGTCAAAGATATAGAGAAATTTATATCTTCTATGATATTTCAGCTGGTCACATACTTTTCTTAGAAACCATCTTTGGCTTGAATGAGTTGGGTGCTTCTTTTAGAATCCTAATGCTACTGACACTTTATTGTTTCCATTTATTAGTTTCCCATGACCTCACTCAATATTATTTGCCTTATTAAGTATCTTGCAATTTATGTGGAACAACCCAAGCCTCAATATATGCTATATCTTGTTGTGCAAATGGATGTGCATATGATTTGTTCCTAGAATTTAATGGAGCAGCTGAAAGTACATTTGTCAATTCGATTTGGTTTTTCCATTTATTAGTTTCGTTCCATGCAGACCTCACACTATATTATTGCCTTATTAAATATTTTGCAGTTTCAGTGGAATAACCCCAAGCCTCAATATACGATTTATCATGTTATGCAATATGGTATGTGTGCATATGATTCGTTCCGAGCCTATATTCGCAGGTGATCAGGCCAGGATTTGATAGAGTGTTTGTCTGAAAACTTTAATGGAGCAGTTGAAACTACATGTGTCAATCAAGTTATTTCTTCAATTTGCTTCTTTTTTTCCTTCTGGTTATTAAGTCAGGCTCCTCATAGTTGTTAGAAAAACCATATTACAGTGGTCAAATATCGTTTACTTGGATTATAATATAAGTGAATGATGTGGGCTTTATAAGGGGAAAATCCCTCTGAGGGATAGGGACATGATACATGCGCTTTGAAAGATATTTTAGACATTGGATGAGTATCAATGAATCATGTACAAAACGATAGAAAAGTAGATGTTCATTTAACCTCCAATCATGTCGAACAACATTCGATAGGTCATGCTCTTATGTTTAAGCTTACTGTGTTTTATGCTTGCTGTGGAAGTGCAACTTCTACATTATGCTTTGGCTGGGCTTCTTTAAGCATTAGTTTTGATCATTTAAGAGGTTGCATGTCAATCCCTTTTGTGTATCTCATTCAGGATTTGTCCCTTCATGTCAATATAAAGACAGATAAAGGCATTATAGCAGATTGGTGCTGATTGATGAATAACAAATGTGCTTTAGGATGTTACAAATCCAATGAATACATTGGCATGTGAAGGAAAAACAGTTAATCCATGAATTACATGGTTGTGATTTTGTAGAGGTTAAGATATTGGTGAACAAAGGTGTGCAAGGCAACATGATTATTTGTAAAAAATTTTAAATTAAGGATGAATATGTTGTAACCTAGATGACCTTTTCGTTAAGATACTGTATTTCTAAAATGCTCTAACAAAGAAGGTTCATGCAAGCAGGACGAGATAGCAACTTAAATTGTTGCAATGCATGTTTGTTATAACAGAAAGGACTGTGTGAGCAAATAATGTATGGTAAAACAACAAGGACTAACTGTTCAGCAGCTCCATAAAGAGTTAATCGGCCTTCCTGAATCTTCTTCTATAGGGAAAATAGTTTATACCTTGATATGTCATGGTGGCTTCTCGCCTTCAGTATTTCATAGCCCTTTCAATTGCTTCTTCAGCTTTCTTCATTTTATGGTTGAGTAGATAATTAATGCATTTTATATGTTCTCGGCACTTTCAAAGGTCATAGTAAAACTATCTTCATAACACCGCTATTTGATTGCTAGGTGGTAAACTGATGGATTGGATTATGGTAGGTCCCAAATTCAGGATCGGATTACGGCTTTTATTTCAACAGTTATCATCACACTCCTTTTGTTATTAGCATGTGAGTGTGTATCTTTCAGTGTCCAAAAAAGCGGAAAAATCATCCGCATAGGCGGGCGATTATGCAGACTCGGTCCATTTCCTCTTGGAAATGGGCTGATTCACTCAATTATGCAGACAACCCCAAAATTGAGCGAATGATGACTGACTATTCGCCCGCATGAAACAGTTATGCAGGCAACTTTAACTTCCAGGTTTAATGGGTTATGAGCCCAAAAGCTTAACCTGAACCCGTTTTAATCAACAAAACCCTACCCGTTTTTAAATTATATCCTAAATCATGATCCCCCCCCCTCTCTCTGTGTAAAAAGAAAAACCCTAAATCAACGTCTTCCGTCGCCTCGCCTTCTCCACCCGCAAGTTCTCCCCTTCACCATCTTCTCCGCTGAGTTTCAAACGCCCTCCAATCTATATTCCACACCTTCTGCCCTAAATCTCGCTGTCTCTTCTTGTTCTACTTTAGCTCTTCGAATCTTCCTCGCTCTCCAATGCCGTGGACTTGGTCAGTTCTTAAGTTCCCCGAGCTTCCATTGCCATTGAGGATTTCATCCTGACTTCTTGTTTTAGTTTAAATGTTTAATTTGTAACTTTTATCTGAGTAGCTAGTTAATTGTGATGTATGCATGGATAATAGATTGAGCGTTTAAGTGCTTACTTAGTTATTGATTATTAAGTCACATGTTTATTGGCATTTTTCTTGGTATATGTTCTACTACTATGAATTATATGTTCTACTATTATGAATTATGTATGAAAAATAATAAATACATGTTAAAAAATTTAAAAACTCATAATTCCACGTAAACCGATTAATTGGCGCATAATCAGATTAATTGCTACTTGCTCTAGGACCGCACGCATAATAAAACCTTGTTTTTGAACATGGGTATCTTTTACTACTATTGTCATCATGTGCTATAACTTATGTTGCATATTTTACCTTTTTATTAATTGCTAAGCGAGTTCCTCTCTTGATGCATGTTCTTGTATTTTTCATGCAACTTCTACTAAATATATTTCAGAACCTTCTTCATTTACTTCAACCTCCATAACAACATATAACAACTCAATGGTATAATAATGATATCTGTTTGCGGGTAAATCACCATAGTGTACTTGGTGTGATGGGATTACATAAGTAATGCAGTCCTCATCTTCGTCCAATCCTCTGTTTAATCTTCTACCATATCTACATAATTGCTTCAACGTATTACCAAAGTTGGTAATCTCATAATTTTTTTTCATCTTTTACTGTAACGGTGCAGCATTGACTGATAATGGCAAATTTCTCCTGGCTGCTCGCAAATGCCGAAGAACTACTTGTACAGACTATCTTATCTCACTAAATGCAGATGACATGTCAAAGGGAAGTGGTACCTATATTGGAAAGTTAAGGTATACTTTTAATATGCTTTCATTGTGATTTGTCACAGCACACAGAAACTTTTTTTGTCATGTGACGTGTATTAGGTTATGGCTGCCTATTATTGGAGAGGACTTACTAGATTTCTGAAAAGGGATTTACTAGATTTCTGAAAAGTAATTATGAAGGTGAAATATACTGAAATCACATAAACATGTAAATCTTGAGATTTGTAGCAAAACCATGAGTTTCCTTCAAGTTTTGTGTCTCTTCTAGCAGACAAAACATTTTTTATTTGAGTTTCAAATTCTCGCACTCTGGTATCAATTGTTCAATCTCTGGAAAATATGAAAAACTACTAAGTGGATAACAATAAAAATTAACACATAAAGACTATACCTAGGTGTATGACTATACTTGTTTCAATGGGAGGTTTTAGGATTTATGAAATGCAGCTAATCTTGTTTACTTATTGAGAGCATGTTATATTCCTAGTATCTGCATTCCAGTAATCTAAGATTTGTTGCAAATACATGGAATGAAAGTTAATAGCACCCTTCTTATTTGTATGGTGAATGTGAATGTACCTATTGGACATTTGAATATTTGTTAACAAGGAAATAACACGTATTCATGGGAAGACGTTCATTTACTTGATAAGCCTACCATATTTGTTGGACATTTTAATAGTTGTGACTTGTGATAAAAAAGATAGTTCAGACATTGATGGGAAGACATTTAATATTTTGATAAACCTTTGGTTTCTAAACTATGGGGTAGGTAGCAAGTAAAAGCTTGTAAGTTTATAACACAAATTGCAAAAAGCCCCTCTTTCAGTTTTTTGTAGCAAAACCTTCAGCCTATTAGATTCTGTATATATTCTACCTTTAATTCACTTTTGGCCCTTTTGGGGAATTTGCAGAATTAACGTAAGTGTTATGGATTATCCATAAATCTAACTGACTGATCCTGTTTAATGGGTTATCTGCAAATCTAACTACAACATGGTAATTTGTGAAACCTAATAGAGAAAGGGTTTTACTGCTAAAACATTATGGTAACACGGCCTTTCTGCATTTATCGATCTATAAAATTTTCAGCTATCATGAAAAAGAGCTGTATATTACTAATTTTTTCGCCAGCTGGCCACATAATCACTCTCCACAATATGTTATATATTTAGAAGAACTGATTTGTTTGTGGAGAAAACGTCTCTGGAATTAACTTTGTGTGTTGCCTTAAGAAAAATCTTTTGATGATATTCTAACATGTTTTGATTGAACAGGTCAAACTTTTTAGGAACTAAGTTTACAGTCTATGATGCTCAGCCTCCTCACACTGGAGCAATGTTTACAAAAAGTCGCTCTACTCGTCTAGTGAGTTCCAAACAAGTCTCCCCGAGAGCTCCAGCTGGGAACTACCAAGTTGCCCACATTTCTTATGAGTTAAATGTCCTAGGTGCCAGGTGAGGAACATCAATCTTTGAGTATCTAGCAGATAAAGGTTCATCTCAATTTAAAAAAAATAAAAATAAAAATCTTGTGTCTGCTTAGGCTGATCTGCACATAAGCTTTAGCATAACTACTTGACATCTGAAGTCTTAACTCTTACTATTTTCATTTCTTTTCTTAGTAGTGTATTAGCACTCAGTTACATCTTTGTTGTGTGTTGATAAAAGCATGATGATAAGCCTGAATACCAATAAAAAGTAATCTGTATAATTTTTCCTTTGGCTAGTTAGGTTATTTCCTGAACACTTTCCGTATGTGCTTTTGATACATTCTTGGGTTTGTGCATGTCCATGCATGCTAATGGGCATGTGTTTTAACACCTAATGGAATTTATGTGGCTTTCAAGTTAGATTGTTTCTCTTAACATCACTTAATTTTAATGGAATACATATTGCACCAAATGTTGTTTTATTTCTTAGAGTGTTTGGCTCAGTCAGACAACTTAATGACTTATTGAGCCAAATTGCGAATCGTTTTTAAAGATCAAGCCAAATTATGTTATTTGAAAATTAAAAGATTTTCATCTAGGAAAGGACAGTGGTGATCCAGATCCTTGGGTAACTACATAGTCACATATGACATCACAACAGTACTTCGACAACTGAGAAAGATCTGGCGTGAATCTTATAGCAAAGATTAAATGGTTCCTGATAAACTTCTTGGTAAGCCGTAGCTAGTGACAGCTCCATATTAATTATTTTAGCTCACCCATATCATTATTCCAGATTGTATTATTATCAATTTTCCAATTATGGTTATCTTGGTGGTGTGGTTGTTGGAAGGGATCACTTATAGGCTATATCCTATATGTATACAGTTTAAACTACCTAACCTTCACACTAGCTGCCCTCTCCCTGTTTCCGCATTTGATACTCCCGCTGATACATGATTCAACCAGTGGGTTACAAGATTCAGGGGAGTTTTCATAAAGTGTGTCACCCCAGAAAGGCTATCTGTGAATTGAAAAGTCTCCACAAGCTTGGTTTCACAGGTTAAATACTTTTGTTGCTTAGTATGGTCTGATGAGAAGTGTTACTGATATTAAAGTCAATTTTCCCAGATACAGCAGTTCTTATGGATTGTGAGAATGGATACAAAACTGCACCGTACCACCATGTTAACCGAACATGTTGAAGCACGAAACTATGCACCAACTTGTATTATGTAGGTTATAAAATTGATTATTATGATTGATCTTGTTCTTAAACTATCATATGTGATTATCAGGGGTCCTAGGAGAATGCAGTGTGTTATGGACTCTATCCCGGCCTCCGCAATTGAACCTGGAGGGACAGCACCTACCCAAGCTGAGTTCCTTATCAACAGCCTTGATTCCTTTTCATCAATGCCGTTCTTCAGATCTAAGTCATCTCGCATGGAAAGCATGTCGGGTGCTCTCGCTGGGCACAAAGAAGAAAAATTAGTGTTGAAGAACAAGGCTCCAAGATGGCATGAGCAGCTACAGTGCTGGTGTTTGAATTTTAGGGGAAGAGTAACAGTTGCGTCAGTGAAGAATTTCCAGCTGGTGGCTTCAGAAGAAAATGGAACAACTGGGCAGGAGCATGATAAGGTTATTCTTCAGTTTGGAAAGGTTGGGAAGGACTTGTTTACAATGGACTTTTGCTATCCCATATCAGCTTTCCAGGCATTTGCGATCTGCCTCAGTTCTTTTGACACCAAAATTGCTTGTGAGTGAAGGCAAAGGTGTGTCTTATTTCTTCAGATTATGCTGTGATCTTTCATATAAGATATAAGAGAACTTTATATTTCGCATGCAAAAACATCCCACATGTCAGAAATGATCAATTGAAGTAATAGTGATGATGGTAAAGCTGATATTTTGGCAAGAGTTTTCTTGATTCTGTCCTAAATAATGCTAGAATAATTTGAAAAAGAAGTACTTAGAGGAAATTACACTTAAATGTAGCATTTAATCATGCGTGTTTATAAAAAGTGGGGGGGGGGGGGGGGGGGGGGGGGGGGGGGGGGGGGG
>BQKN01064560.1:142138-153538 GCA_022839385.1 Asparagus kiusianus
TCCCCCCCCCCCCCCCCCCCCATCATATAAGGCAAGCTTGTTGAACTTGGCTCAAAATCATATAGGGCTAGTTCTTGTTCGACCCCTTTATGTTCTGCTCATTTTGAAGTTAGAACATTTGAGTTCATCTCATTAAACCTTGAAAAGTGTGAATGAGCCATAGCCTAGTTATTACTCGTTTTAGCTCAACATTTTGATAGATAAGATTTTAAGTAATTATTTTCACTTAATTATTACAGAAATTAGTCAATACAATTAGAAAACTGAAGAAAATATTATTCTTTGATAATAATGATTATTATTAAGAGACATTATTTTCAATTTCTCATATAAAAGAGCAACTTGATTGATGGCTAAACAAGCTAAAGATTTTAACACTAATAGTATGAGATAATTTTGCCATGTAGCTGAACAATCCATTCGTAATACCTATTATTAATAGGGAAATGCGAACTAAGTACGCATCTTTAGATTCAATCTAAGGATGCACATTATATGCAATCAATTTACTTGATCCAATCCATTCATTTCGATCTATTTGTTTTGGATTGTATATAAACAAAAAATTTAGGCATGTTGGGTTATAGTTACTCAGGCATCAAGTGATTGTAAAATTAATAGTTATACGATATAATACAACTAAAGAGAATGAAAAATATGTTAGGAGTATCAAAAAAATCTTGATTTTTGCTTTATAGATGTTTTGAGAGATTTAAATCATGATGAATGGAGTAGATCATCCATTGGAATAAATTCAATCCATTCATCAAGAGGAGCATACTTAGATTGAACCTAAGGTGCCTCCTTAGTAACTTATGATTTTGTTTTGCGTATCTTCAGAAATCGCTACTTCATTCTTGTGTAACTTTTGCCTGACGTTTTAATTTTCTTTTTAAAGCAGCCAAACGTCATGGAAATTTAAGATGCCAAGCCATCTGAATAAAGATTAGGGAGAATGGGTATCACAATCACGGATTGGCATGCTGGCAGTAGCTGCTTGCGTTGGTTGCTTGTTGCTTTTGTATACTATTTTCTTCATTGATGTACATAACTTTTCTGAGTTTGTTCAGCCTATGGCTTTGGCATTTGTTAAGAAAGCTGAGTACAATTTAATTTATAACACTGTTTTTTTTCAATCTGGCTTGAAAGAGGAAGGGAAAGGTTCCATGTACACTGTTTTGCTGAATGTAACATGTTGTAATTCTTAGTTGTTTTATGCGGTAGATGATGTGGTAGGGTACTCCTGCATCTTTGTTATTTTATAGCTTCAATATATTATCACAGAAGTACTATATACGCCTTAGAGCATCTCCAAGGGGCCAGAAAAATCCGGCCCCTTAGCTAGATTAAGGGAGAATGAAGGGGAAGGTGCTCCAAGGGGCCGGAAAACTTTCCCCTTCACCCTAAACCCCTTAACTCCCTCCCTAAATTAAGGGGAAGGTTAAAGTCCCTTAACCTTTCCTTTATAATTTTATATTAATATTTTTTTTAAAATGAAGTTAATGTATAGTTAATTAAATTTAGTTAATATATAGTTAATGTATAATTAATAATTTTAACATGATTTATATAAATTAATTATTATATAAATTAATTATTTATTAAATTTTAATATGATTAATTAATTTAATAATTATATAAGATAATTTCTTACTTTAAATTAATTAATTTTAGTTATTAATATTTAATTATTTATTCATTTATAAATAAACCATATATTTAATTAAATCTTAATCTATAAAATTAAAACACTAAATATGAATAATTAAGGGGTAAGAGGACTTTTAAGGGGGAACCATTGGAGGAGAACCTCCCCCTCCCTTAAAACTCCCCCTAGATTAAGGGACATTGTAAGGATCCCTTGGAGATGCTCTTAAAAGATTTCCGCGTGAGTTTACGTATTTGGTTTTTGGTTTCATCCATTTTGTGATGTACCGTCGGACATGCCATTTCCTTTTGTACTTTGTTTCAGCGATTTCACCTGTTGCGTTTCGAACTTCTTTAGCTATTATGTAGCATGTACATCTTTCTTTTTTTGTTTTTAATTTATGACGACCCAACACCGAATCGAAAGACCGTAGGAGTCGTATGTAGCGTGTAGCATGGGCAGTTTTATGGGAGGTAATATTGTGTCTTCTGCTGGCATGTTTTGTGACGATATCTTTATCATGAATGCTTTCTTCACTTAAATTTGTTCGTTTTGTTGCTTATATTGTGTTGCATGTATTCATTATATTGTGTTTCTTCTTGTATATGTACACGTGAATGTATATTAATACCCAAGGAGCTCATCGGTCAACTGAAACACTATACGCAATTTGTTGCACCTTGATGCTTGATGATTGTTTGTCCCTTCTCCCTTTGATGTTTGTCTTGATTCAAACACACGATTCTCTAAAACATGATTCTCTTGTGACAATCTAGCACTCAATCTAATGCTTCTTCAAGTTTCTAGTACCGTAAATACCATTTTCCCCATATTTTTGGTGAAATAATGGAGATTTTCCATTTCTTCCTCAATTCGTCAAGTCTCTACTGGGTGCCTCAATACTTACCCAGGAGGTGGCGCCTTCTAATAAAGACGAATAGAGGAGAAAGTCCATGCAGCTGGCTCCGAAATTTTGCTGTTCTTTTTTATGACCTTAATTTAATACGAAGATTCCTTTAGCTGCCCATGTAATCATGTGACAAAAACTGTATTATTTGAGGCGTTCACGGTCCAAACTTATTTGCAAGCAAAAGAATGCTCTCTCAACTCACTGCAAAGTGGAGCTTTTCCATGAATCAACGTCATATCATATTACATGTTATATGGTTTAACCTTCTTCAGCTCTCATCTTACATTGAGGACAAGATTGTACATTAGACTTGGTGAAATAACAATCTTACAAGATTACAGCATTCAATTTCACTTTGTTTCCAGTATAAAGTTGCCTCAACTCAGTATATTTATATACATACGCGCCTTTGCGCATAAAAATGTCATAGTTCTTACGCTGCTTGCATCTCTCTATCTCCACTTGACGCACCGTCCATTGCCATCGACAATGTCTCTTCCTCGCTCGCCAAATCATCGACCCCTAACTCTATCTCCTTTATACTCCTCACAAACTCTGCAAACTTAAAGAAATGCTGCGGCGAGAAGAAATCCGCCCCCATTCTCTGATAAGTAAACGAACCAACCACCGATAACTTCTCCTTAATTCTACCAAAATCCCAGCCAACCAATCGAGAATTCTCCCCAGAAATCCTCACTCCGTTTCTTTTACACGCTCCAATAATTTCATCGAGCAACAACTCTGGGCTTGATTGTAATCCTTCTGGTTGATCTTTATCGACCAAATCCATGCCCGATACAACCATTTGACAAGAATGCCTCCCAAAAGTCTCTGCAACTGAGACATAACCGTTAAAGTATCCAGCAGTGAGTTCAGCTGGACGAGACCGAGTCTTATGCCAATTATGCAGAAGCGGGATTTTTGCAGAGAGGGTTATTGGTAAGTTTGCAAAACTTTTTGATGCAATCGAGAGGAGGCGGTCACCATGAGAGAGGAGTTGGTTGGAATACCAAGAGAGGAAGAATTTTCCATAGGGTGAGTCCCATGAGCCATTTTGGTCATTGAAGAAGTTGGTCGAGTTTGGCGATACGTTGTAGCTTGGGGCATCGTGAGGGCCTGAGAGACCCCAACAGGGGTTGCCGGATTTCTCGGCATGGGATTTGAGATTGGCGAGCAAGAATTTGTCGTAGCATTGGAATTCTCCGACTCCGGTGAAGGGATGGATAGTGGTGGTGGTCGGTGGATAGGATGGGTATCGGAGCTCTCCGTCTGGTCCAAGGCCTACTAGAATGCCCTGAAAATGAGAGCAAGGGGGGAAAAGTTACTAACGGATTCTTTTAGAAAAAGTTGTAACAATTGAGCGGGTTAATTAGTCCCTTTTATTTATTTATTTTTTCCTTCGCAAAATAATTTAGAGAATATATTTCTTTTTCTCTATTCTCTTTGCGGTTAGACCCCCTATAGTATCTGACTTTTGAACATACTACCCTCTACTTTTATTTTTGCAGATAGACTCCCTGAGTGTTTTTTTTTACTCTGAGGGTGAAGAAGTAAAAATAAATTAAAATAACTTTGGGGTGGGGTGGGGTGGGGTGGCGGGGGGGGGGGGGGTATTTGCAAAAACAAAGCTAGAGGGATAGTAAGTTCGAAAAAGGGTTATTCGTTTACATTTCATTTTATTTGGAGTGGATAAATGGTGGTTGCTAAGTCCCATTCTTTCATCAAAGATAGTAATGAAGCGAAAAAAGAAAGAGAGCATATCAAATACAACAATTCAATCAAGAAATTGTGATAGTTAAGTAGCTGGAATCAGTAAATCTAGTCCTAGCTCTCAAAATAGTAACATGCCAGCTTTAGAGGCGAAGAGAGTTGAATAAGATCTTCCTACTTAAGTTGTGATCTGGCAATCTTATCCACCTAGAGACAGAGAGTACTAAAACCTACTCAAGCATGAGTTGGCACCAGTCATATGCAATGCAAGGACGAAACAATTCCAATTCCTCCAAAATGGTCCTTTTTGCCAATATATAATTTTTATACTCTTTATGACAAAAATGGGTCCTCAAGTCTTGAATTCACAGAGGGTATTGGATATCACAAAGTTGCATTACCAAAGAACTGGCTTTGGCGTTACTAAAGAACTAGCTTTGATTAAGCATATTGATAGTTTATTAGGTTCTACAATACTTATTAAGGATACATCCCCTAAACTATCACTGAAAATTGACTACCCCTATAGTTCTATTGTTGAAGATAGACTCCACGAAAGAGCTCTATTGTTGCAGATAGACCATCTGAGAGAAAATATATTGTTGCAGATAGACCCATGAAAAGGGTCAACAAAATTTCACTCAGGGGCTCTATCTGCAACAATAGAAGGGGGTAGTAAGTTCAATTAGAAATACTAGATGGGGTCTATCTGCAATTAACCCTACTCATTATCCAATAAATGGTTAATAGTTATGGTGGTAAGAGTCAGCTCTACAAGTTTCTGTCTGCATATTGGCATTAGTGTGCAATATTTCAAATTGCAAGTATGTACAGACACTAAATGGAGTAAGTATGAAAACAAGTAGCATTTTCTTACCGTAATGGTTGAACCGATGAGACCGGAGAATTCACCCTGAAAACTCAAGAAAAACTCCTCAAACACCTGCATCGGCGTCTTCCCATCAAGAACTGGTAACTCATCAACAGCGAACGAAAGGCACCCCGCATGTCGCTGACCAGCTCTATCAGTGAATAGTATATCGGGGTTCTCCTTAGCAATCCTTTTCACCCATTTAGGCAGACAAAACTCCTGCCTGCTCTTCTTGGAGCCATACAAGTGAAGTCCAACGCGAAGCTCAAGGCCAGCATCCTGAACCATGCGAGCGAGGGCGAGATAAGAAGACCAGCAGTACTCGGAAGTGGACTCTGGTTGGGCGATGGACCACTGTATCGGAAGTTCTACTCCTTGGACGCCCAAGAGCTTGAGGGCTCTTAGACCGGCAGAGATTGCTTTGGTGTGGTTTATAGTGTTGCAATCGGAGACTGAGTCTAGGGGTAGACCTACAAAGAGTCGGTTTGGAGATGCCTGAAACAAAGGAAAACAAGAGTAGATGTCTCGTTAGGGAACATTAAGTAACAAGAAAACTGGAAATTTTCACTCGAAAAAGTGTAACATTAGGGGAGTTCATTGCTTGTTATAACTTCCCAAAATCTCAATTGTTCATTTATATTAAAATTGTTAAGAAGCAATCCAATTATGAGTAGTATATCTGTTTACCCTGTCCCTTCCTGCACTATGTTGGCATGATACACATCCAAATTATCAACAATAATTTGGATACCATGATGGCGAGGATTGTGAGGGTCTAGATACGTGTCATATTAGTAACACACCAGTTTAGCATGCAGAGAAGAGGACCAAAACTCATCCCCTCATAAATAAGTAATGTTGTAATTTATGTGAATTTCATCCATTTCCACTTCTTAATCAAGACAAACCCTAAGCACCTATAAAAGATCCATTGTCATTATCGAAGAGGAGAACTCTTCACCTTCCGTTTTCAGCAAAAAGGACCTATTACCTTCTAACACCACCACAAAAACAATAAATTTTTTTTGTCAGCATTATCAAACCTATGAAGTTTTGAATGGATGATGTTAATTAACCAAATTGATACATTTATTGCTTATGCTATGTAGATCTAGCGCTTTGCATAATTCCGTGTCACTTGATCATGGAAACCCAATTCATGCTATTCAAACAAATATTATTTGGTTCGTCAAAATCATTGCCATTCAAATCTCTCTTATTTTGGTTGTAAACAGCAACCAAGTTGCTTGCTTTTACTCTTCTCTGCAACTACTTTTACAAACATTTCCCAAAAAAAGAGTGCAAAAAGAAACAAAATTTACCGAATTTTTCGACGGCGCCGACTTTTTCCCCTCTATAGAAATCTCCGACCGGACGGCCTTGAGACCGACTAAAACCGGCCGCTTTCTCACCGAAACGGCGGCCGGTTTGCGTCCGGTACGGTTCGCCCAACCGCTTCGAACCGGAACCACCTCCGGCCTGGCCAAGCTCGCCTGTTGAACTGCGAAAGTTGCTTCCATCAAATATGGGAAGATGCGGGGGGCTTTTCTGTCAAAAAAAGGGTAGAGAGAGACTTTCTTTTTTTTTGAAGAAAAAGGGCGAGAAGGGGAGAGACTTAAAAAGAGCGAGGAAAGGGACTGACACGTGGCAGGGTTATCTCGTAGCCGCACATAAATCTATTGGCGCTTGTTCCGTTATTATTAGTTTTTTGTTTTGTTTTGCGTAGTTCTCGTGTTCCGGTCTCGGTGGTCCTTCTTATCCAGTCCACGAATTATTATTGGTCAGCTGTGAGTGTTTGAGTCGTCAGTTGCCAAAATTATTGTTTTCAGAGATCATATTATGTACTCCACTTTTCTAAATCTAGAAAAATAGCGGCGACCGAATAACGAAGAAATTTTTTAAATAAACTTATTTATATTTTTTTAAAAAATTAATAATTTGTATTTTTTAATAAAATTGATCATTTTTTTCATCACGTCAGCATCATGACGAGAAAGTAGATTGATTTTTTAATCCGGTACTTAAATAATCGGGGTTGTCAAACTAGACTATTTAGAAGGTTGCAAAACCCCAATTACAACCTTAAATCTGAATATTTTATGCACTAAATAGGCGGGGTTGACAACCCCGACTATTTAGGAACCGGATTAAAAAAAACAAATCGATTTTTGTAAAAAGAAACTCAAGGGGCTCAATTTTTTTTTTTAAAATGTGAATGTTTATTTTTAGAAAATTTCTTCATTGTGAATACACCCAAAAAGGTAAAGTTTGGAGGTTGTTCATCTAACTGTCCTGTTATCTTCGATTTTGTGGTTTATTTTATATAAACGAATAAAATTTAGCCAAGTTTTGATTCGTTTGTTTATTAAGTGGTTTGCTTAAAGTTTGATCCGTTGTAAGTTGCATATTTGCAAACATACTTTTAAATGAATATTTGTTCAAAATTTGTTTTTCAAATATACCTGAATATTCAAAAATTGTTCGTGTTCAAATTACTTGAAAGTCAAAGAAGGGTATACAAATCTCCATTCGAATTTAAAGAATTTAAGCAGTTATATATATTAACACTTTATGTCTCAATTGGATTCTATTCATTTTTAGTCTTGGTTATTGCTTTGAAATTAGGAACCATGACGCAATAACATGCTTCAGTTGAAATATAAATATAGTTGTTGAAATATAACATGCTCCAGTTTATTAATTTAGCTGGCTGGATTACTGTACAATAATCCATCCTTTTTCTCAAAAAAAAAAAAAAAAAAAAAACATTTGCACCGCTGTTTTCTCATAACTAAGTAGCCCTTTATTAATTGCTTCTTTTAACTATGAGCTATCAGCTATCTGGATTCACAGTAACATGAATAGTGCCAAGCTAAACTACTAACCTCAATAGTTTTTACAAAATAGTTTGTGAGCTCTATGCTGTGTAAGCCTTTTACTAATCACATCGATGTGGGGACTCACATGTCATAAAGCTGACACCCCATTTTGAAAAAGGAGCTTTCAGCTCATAACAAATGGCCTCTTTAAAGATTTATAAAAACCACAAAAAGCACGGTGGCTTTGTATTGTACATATAGACTAAGCTCCAAGATAAGATATTTTACTATAAGGAGCTTCTACATATATACCTCTCATATCTTTCATATTTGTAAATTTACTCTGAAGTCTTGGTATTTACAAATATACCCTTCAAATCTATCACATTGGGTTTTTCTATCCCTCTCTCTTAACGATGCTAGCTTTTAAACTATATAATTTAAAAGTTTCAATCATTTTTAATAAAATTGTAAAAATTTCTCATTAAAAAACTAAAATTATTAATTGAAGGGTAAAAAAGAGAGAATTGAGGGGTAATTTTACAAATATCAAGATTTGGGGCTTTATTTTACAAGTGTGGAATGTTTAAGGCATATATACACAAAAACCCCTACTTATAAATCCAAAAGCTTTTCTTATTTATTTAATTTATTTCTTTCCAAATCCAACCACTTTCAAAAGGGCTTTAACCTATAAACTCAAAGTTTATACTCTATTTATTTTTAAACTCACTTCTAAGGTTACTCTTAAACTTAAACGACAACAAAAAAAATATTTTGAAACCCACTTTGTGTTCTAACATTTTGACATATGAGTTAAGTTGTTACATTTCACTTCAGGGAAAATTGTGTCAAGGCCCTAAATATTGGAAGCCTATGTGACCTGGTCATCTGTATTTTGGGCCATGTGATTCAACCCAATACATGGTGTAATATAAGGAGCTTCTACATATATACCTCTTATATCTTTCATATTTGTAAATTTACCCTGAAGTCTTGGTATTTACAAATATACCCTTCAAATCTGTCACATTTGGTTTTTCTATCCCTCTCTGTTAACGATGATGGCTTTTAAACTATATAATTTAAAATTTTCAAACATTTTTAATAAAATTGTAAAAATTTCCCTTTAAAAAACTAAAGTTATTAATTGAAGGGTAAAAAAGCTTAATGTGAGAGAATTAAGGGGTAATTTTACAAAGGGGTTTTATTTCTAGACTCATTTGTTTACTCAACTTTACCTATAAACCAAATCATTATTACTTGTATCTTTAAACCCAATTTTCTTTTTATATTTGTTTTTAAACCTAATTTCTAAAATACAATGCTTTCATATGTGCTCCCCCCCCCCCCAGGTTTTTTTTGCCTTTCAGATTTTATTTCATGTAAGTGGGCCCCTTTAAAAAATTAAAAATAAAGAAAAATGAAGAGAGAGAGAGAGAGAGAGAGAGAGAGAGAGAGAGAGAGAGAGAGAAATGGGGATTTCCTCTACCGTGCTCGGGAGAGGAGAGAAACAAGCAGGAACAACATCTGTTAGCCCTTATGTTTTGATGATGATTTACAACCATCATTATTGGTACTAATTGCTTATTGAGTGATATTATAGTTAATATGTATATCAAGCTTGTTAGGACCATATTATGGGGGATTGGATGAAATATGAGTTACAACGTCAATATCTATAGGAGGTGGAGGCAATGTGATGAAGCAAATGTTAATCAATAACAACATATACAAGTGAAAGCTTCATCAAATCAACGCAATATCAAGACTCAAAGAAATGTTATTCTATGTGAGGATATTTGCTAGTTTTTCTTTTCTCTCTAGTGCTAGATTGTAGGCAAGTAGTTGTAGATTTTATTTGAAGCTATTCAGGATATCACACACACTTGCACACTTTCAAAACTTGTATTTTGGTACTTTTATCAAAATGATGTTTTTCATAAATACGAGGACCTTTTTATAAAATTCATTTTCAAATAAGTTTGTCAAAATGGTTATAAACTATTCCCAAAGTTTCATATTTTTTAGAATTTATCTGATGTTTTTAAACATGTTTTTAAGTTGAGTTTTCTGTGCAAATCTGGTCTGTGCATGTTTAGTCGACTCACGAAGTGCAGCGGGGTTGTGATTTTTCTTCTACTTAGTCGACTCATATAAGCCAACTCATTAGTCGACTCATAAGTCGACTCGTGATTCAACTCATAAGTTGACTTATCAGAGAGCCATTGCACAGTAACGACTAGTTTCAGAAAACCGGATTTTGAGGGATTTTGATGATTTCTTTGGGGTTTTGGCTGCTGTTATTTTTCACTATAAATACCCAACTATCCCATTTATTTTTCCTACCAACTTTACAAGAGAAAAATCAATTGTGTTTAATTCTTGAGTTTAAGAGCCTTAACTTTCAAAATCCAATTCCTTGTTTTACACTTGCACATCCCACATTCAAAGCTTCAAGTGCAATCTTTCTCCTTGCCATAGGGCTATTGTAAGAGAGAACAATTCTTCATTTGCTACCATTGATTGTGTGGTGATCTTGTGGAGATCAACTATGTCGTGTAATCTCGTGGAGATCAACTGTATCATGAGATCTCGTGGAGATCGCTGTGTAGAAGAAGTTCCGGCTTCCAAACCGGGTTGTGTAGTGGATTCTCCTCGAGAGTGGGGAGCGGGGACGTAGGCTAGAGAGCCGAACCTCGTGAACACATCGCGCGTCACTTGGATAACAATTTCTATCTTATCTCTTTTTATTTTAGTATTATATTTTGTGGTGATTGCTTGTCTTAATTTTTATTACACAATTATTGCCATAAGACCCTAATCATCCCCCCTCTAGGGTCTAACAACCTCCCCCCTCCCTTTCTCTCACTCCATTTCTCAATTAACTACCCTCTCTCACTCAGTTAACTTTACCTATAAAATACCCAAGTCAAAAAAAAAAAAATCCTCGTTTACTCACCAGCACGAGAGCTAAGACGGGCGATGGGTGGCGGCAAGGTCGACGGCAACGGCGATTGCGACGGTGGAGGGCGACGGCAACGGCGACGGCGACGATCACGAGAAGGGGGATTTTTGTTTTTTAAATTAGAGCTGAGTTGAAAAGGGGGGAAATAAGAAGAGAGAGATACTGGTTTATATAGGGCTAATGAAAGTGGTATTTTGGGGTTTTACCATGTTTCTGTATAAATACAAGTGCTTTACCTACTGTATTTTGGAAATTGGGTTTAAAGATAAATACAAAAAGAGAATTAGACTTAAAGATAAAAGTAATAATGATTGAATTTATAGGTAAAGTTGAGTAAACAAATGGGCCTAGAATTAAAAACCCCGTTTACAAATATCAAGATTTGTGGCTTTATTTTACAAGTGTGGAATGTTTGAGGCATATATACACAAAAACCCCTACTTATAAATCCAAAAGCTTTTCTTATTTATTTAA
>BQKN01064560.1:160334-199157 GCA_022839385.1 Asparagus kiusianus
CGCTAGCGCTTTGACGCTCGTTGTCCCTCCCCTTTCAGGTAACGAGTCAGAAGCCCGGAGAGTCGCAGGTTGATGGCGATGCACTTTAGCTTCAGCTGTCTTTTTAGTTATATTTTATTTTATACTCCACTTGAGACATTTTTTAGACTTAAGAGGTTTATGTTCTAGAGTTGTAAAGGCTGTGTGCCTTGTTTCCTGTATCAGATATTATGTACTTTGAGACATGTTGAGATCTCCAGATTTTTGTTATTCATTTCAGACTTTGACTATGTATTCCAGTTTACTTGGTTGAGGAGATGTGTTAATTCTATGTTCTATTATTTCATCAAGTACTCGTTGTAAAACCTTTTACTTGCTTTGTAACTACACCTATTGTTGATTCCTTTAGAGAGATAGTAATTGTGATGGTGAAACACGTTATTGCACGGTGTGGTGCATGGCAGGTTTGACATTCTTGGTTTCACCTCGGACTGCAGCCTTGTGTGAACCCAGGGGCGTCACAGTTGGTATCAGAGCTCTAGTTCCAGTATTCCTAGGATCATCCTGTGTCGAGTCGTGGAGCTAGGATAGAGTTTCCTAGGATTCATGTATAGAGTCCGAGAGGATTTCCTAGTATGAGTGAGGACGATGTATGCGTATATCTCAAAAATTGAGAATATTTTTTTTAACAACTATTTTTTTTGTATAAGTTTAAAGTATTTGTGTGAATACTATACGTTGTGAAAATCGTATGGTGATACGTTATGCATATATACATATATATATATATATCTACCTTGGCTCATGAACTATTTGTTATATGCTCAGATGTCGGATTTTGGTATGCCACATACCCGGAGACCTGTACAGGCTGAACCACAACAAACTTCACCCGAGCCGCATCAGACACCACCTGAGCCGCAGCAGGCTCCCTAGTATCTGATAGATCTTATGGCTCCCTTAGTTGCTAGGGTAGCAGCACTCGAGGAGCTTGTGGCGAATCATATTGCACCACCATCAGCAGCCAAAACCACCATTTTTCAAGAAATCGGGACGGCTAAGTTTCAGGAGGATAAGGAAGGAAGTGCTAAGAGAGGGCATACTGGAGACAAGGGTAAGAACAAGAGACCCTTGTCTGGACCTCTACAGCAGCAACAGGGCCCTCATAAGAAGAAATCCCAACAGGATCCGAGAGCTCCACAGCAGGCCAAGTTCAGGGGAACTTGTTTTAACTGTCGCAAGGTCGGACACAAGGCATTAGAGTGCCGCAGTGTATCAACAAGAGATCAGAAGGGAAATGGTCCGAATCAGCAGCAGCAGAAGATTGAGGGGCGTGTTCTAGCAGTTCAAGAGGTTCCCCAGGGACAGATCGTACTGTATTCTCCAACACCAGCAGCAGAGTAGTTTTTATCCACTGGCGGAATATATGCAGTAGTTCCGCATGATGATGGAGCAAGCAGATCAGTTGTGGAGGGTACGTCCCTCATCAATCCTTTTCCCGCCCGTATTCTTTTAGAGTCGGAAATTTCGTGTTCTTCCATTTCGTATGCTTTTATGACTAGACTCCCAATCATAGCTCAGCCTCTAGACCTTCCATCATTGGTTGTCCATCCCTTTAGGTGGGGTAGCGCTTCTGGAGAGCGTTTATAGGATGTGTATTATTAGTCTAGGCGAGTCAGAGTTTGTCATAGATTTGATAGTGTTGCATGTGTCCGAGTTTAATGTTATCCTTGTTATGGATTGGTTGTCATCCTGATTATCTTCACGAAGATAGCCAGATTGCGAGCGTCCAATGGGTCCGAGATGATTGTGGCCACTTCTCAGAGCAATCGTTTTGAGGAGTCACTCCTGGTGTTCATCGATGAGGAGATGTGACGGGATTGTCAGGATGTCTTTCAGGACATACTTGAGTTACCTCCTGTGTGAGAGGTTGAGATTTGTTGGAGACTAGAGTTGTCTCAGATTGTCAGGATGTCTTTCAGGGCATACCTGGGTTACCTCCTGTGTGAGAGGTTGAGATTTGCATTGTGATGCAGCCGGGCACCGCCCCGATATCCCGCGCACCCTATCGCATGACACTAGCTGAGATGAGGGAGCTTCAGACCCAATTGGACGAGTTGTTAGCTTAGGGTTTTATTCATCGGAATCATTCTCCGAAGGGAGTGCCAGTTCTCTTCATGAAGAAGAAGGACGGTAATATGCATTTGTTTATTGATTTTTTTTTATAGTTGGGCATGTCACTTTTCAGATTTGATAGGATTTATGACCTGTTCGGTCAGCTGCGCGAAGCGCAACATTTCTCGAAGATTTATCTTCGTTCTGGATTTATTGTAGTTGCGAGTTCGAGAGAAGGATTATCCCAACGCCGTGTTTTCCTGATTCAATGTGAATCTTTTTGAGTTTATGGTCACACCATTTGGGTTGACCGATGCACCCGCTGTACTCAAGTATTTTATGAACTGAGTTTTCTGTCCCTTCATGGATCAGTTCGTGATAGTTTTATTGATGATTTTCTCACTTATTCGCGGCCGGGAGCAAATCATGAGCAGCATCTACGGTTATCTTTGAAGACCATTCAGGAAAATCAATCATATGCCAAGTTCAGCAAGTATGAATTTTGATTTTCAGAAGTTAGATTTCTAAGCAATGTCACCAGCAGGAGGGCATAGCAGTGGGTCCGGCTAAGGTTGTAGCAGTTTTTAACTTGGAGCCGCCAACGGCGAAAATAGGGATTTTTAGTTTTTCGAGTTTGGCTGATTATTATTGGAAGCTTATCCAGAATATTTGTGGTCTACACAATTACATTATTGGCAAGGTCAGGAGACGTTTTGATGCAGACTTAAAGAATAGTAGCATATACTTTGTAGCAATCAAGAGCGCATGAACAGACCTATTTCCATTTAAGACTTGGAGTTAGCAGCAGTGGTATTTGCAATAAAGACATGGAGACTTTACTTATATGAAGTACGGTATGAATTATTCACAGTTCACAGACAATTAGAATTTGAAGTATCTTCTCTCCCGGAAGGATATCAACCAGAGACAAAGGAGGTGAATTGAGTTTACCAAAGACTACGAGTTCGCGAATAAGTACATCCAAGGACCCCTACGATGTACAAGGGCTTAAAAAGACACTTTTGGATGAAGTGTTATTCATAGGAAAATTTCAGATTTATGTAGCTAACTACCTTGCTTGTCAATAAGTAAGAGCGGAACATCAGAGACCAGCAGGATCACGTCAACCTTTGACTATTTCGGAGTAAAGTAGACGGGAAGTTCGATGGATCTTATCGCAAAGATTGTTGAAATCAAAGAAAGAGAATGATTCGATTTGGGTGATAGTGGATAAACTGGTGAAGTCGATATATGTTTTCCTGCAAGGACTAACTTAACTATACATCGGAGATGTATGCAAGAATACTTATTCTAGAGACTATTCGACTTCATGAAGTTCCAGATACGATAACATCAGATTGAGGTTTCGGTGTTCATTCTGCATTTTTGGAAGGGTTTCCAGGATTTCCTTTTGAGTAACAGATTTATATTTCTGTAATGTATCTTATCCACCGACAGATGGTCAAACAGGAAGAGTAAATTAGATAATGGAGGATCAGGGTGCGGATATGTATCGATGACTTTCAAGGCAACCGGAAGGAATCATATTCCACTGATAGAATTCGCTTATAACAACAGTTATCAAGCAACAATTTGTGTAGCCTCGTATGAAGCATCGCACGGGAGGCCTTGCAGAGCGCCCATATATTGGGTAGAGCCGGGGAAATACTTAATACTTAGACCAGAGCTTATGAGACAAATTACTGAGGAAGAAACATTTGATCAGCAAACATATTCTAGCCGCTCAAGTCAGCAAGAGAGCTATGCAGATAAAAGACGAGGAAAATTAGAGTTTCAGCTTTGAAGAGTCAGTTGTGCTGAAAGTATCATCTATGAAAGACGTTGAACAATTCAAAAGGCGGAGAAAGCTTGAACTGAGATACATTGGAACGCTCTGGATTTTGGAGCTTTTGGAACCGTTTCATTCAGACTAGACCTTCCAGCACCGATGCCTAGTATGCACGATGTATTTGATGTTTTTATGCTTAGGAAACAATTGCATGATGAGGAGCAACAATGAGTGTTAGAGACACCTGAGATGGAGTTTCGGAATGGTTTGACTTCTATTGAGATTTCAGTGTCTATACTTGCTAGAGAAGACAAAAGACTCAGGAACAAGGTGATCCCATTTGGTGAAGGTTCCATGGAACCGAAGTGGAGTTGAGGAAGCTTCTTGGGAGCGCGAGGAGGGCATGCGACGTGACTACCCACACTTGTTTGAGCGGATAAATAAATTAAAATTTGTATAATGTGAATTTTTATTGTGTATTTATATATATATCCCGATATTTATACTTAACACTAAAATGAGGGTAGTACCACTTATCTCCTAAGTACTTGGAACATATGGTATATATATGAGGGGTTCCTTGTTTGGATTTTTCGCTCGATGTACTTGTTTCATTTGGTTAGGAGTTAAGTGGGAGTATTTACATTTTTGATGGTTAAGTGTAGACATCGAAGATGATTTTCGGGAGCGCAAACGTATTATGTCGCGCGACATCCTACACCTATTGAGGAAGTGAATTGATTTATATGTATGATTATGTGTGTGATTTTATGTGTGGTTAAATTTAGATTTAACACTAGAATGATAATATTTCCGCTTAATTCATAATCTTATGGAACGCATGGTATATATATGGGGGGTTCCTTGTTTGGATTTTTCACCCGACGTACTAGTTCCATTCGATTAAGGGTTGAGTGGGAACATAATCATCCTGAACTGTTAAATATAAATGTTCCTATATCTTATCAGGAGTAAATATTTCAAGATGTGTATGTATGCGGGTTGGATTAGACCCTTGACAAGCTTTTCTAGTATCGTTATGAGTTGGATTTGATTTTTCTGAATTTCGAGGACGAAATTCTTTTAAGGGGGGAAGAATGTAAGACCCCGTTGTTTTTGACAACTCATAAGTATGAATTTGAGTGAATAATGATATGTAAATAAATAATAAATATCTTTATTGCATGGTCATGCATGGAAATGATATTTGAGCTTATGAGCATGTGTATATGCCTCAGGTATGAGGATGAGTTGCAAGTTTGCAAATTGTGTGCAAGAAATCGAAGTATGCAGATTTTTGTTCATGAGTCGACTCATAACATGTCATGAGTCGACTGATCAGGTTGAGTCGACTTGCGCCTGTCATAAGTCGACTCATGATATCGAGTCCTGTTCCCATTTTCTTTCTGTTGAGTCGACTCATAATTTATGAGTCGACCCATGAGTCATGAGTCGACTCATGACATATCATGAGTCGACTTATCGACGATTTTCTGGGTGTTTTCGGGTCGGGTTTGCTGGGTTTCGGGTCGGGTTTTCATTGACTTATATGTACTTCCCTCACCCGAAAACTCTCATTTCTCATCTGAACTCCCAAGAAACCCTAGCCCCTCTTCCTCTCTCTCAAACCCTAGGTGCTCTTGGAGATCTTGGGGCGTTTCAAGGGGGATTTCAGCAGCTTCTTGTGGATTGCAGCGAGGGGGATCGTTATTCTTCGCATTTGAGGCGAGTAACATCTCGCCAAACCTCTCTCCCATGTTTTTATTAGTTTATAATAGTTTTTCATGAGTTTTATTGAGCCCAAGACTTATTTTCAAGTATAAAACGATGTTCTTGTTAGGGTGAATGCTAGAAATCATGTATTTCAGATTTTTAAATCATCCCAATAACGTTTTTGAAGAAAACCCAGATCTGGGAATATTTTTAAGGAATAAAAATATGAGTTTTTATTTTGTTTAAATGCCCTCTTTCATGTTTAGGGGTTAAATGTTAGATTTAACATGCAAGTATTCGTTTCTCATGCTATGTATGAACTTTTCACTGCCTCATGGTTTAACAATGATAGTTAGGGAGTTATAGATCAGTATAATGGAAGTATGGATCGAGACGAATGAATTCAACTTATGTTATATGCAGATTTCAGCCCGTGAGTCGACTCACGACTCATCATGAGTCGACTCATCAGGTCGAGTCGACTCATGACTGTCATGAGTCGACTCACGAAGTGTTGTGGTGTTTCCTTTTTGCTTCTGTTGAGTCGACTCGTCAGTATACGAGTCGACCCACAAGTCATGAGTCGACTCATAACTAAGCATGAGTCGACTCACGAAGTCGTTCCCCGTTGCCTTTTTCCTTCTGCTGAGTCGACTCATAAATGAGCATGAGTCGACTCATCTGAGTTTTTCCTGTTCCCTTTTGTTTTCTGTTTAATCACTTGCTGTATACGAACACATAGTTTGAACACATATGATATATATGTAAGATGACTTGATATGATACGAGTTTAGATATGTACGGCAAAGCACGTACAAGAGTTGAATGGACACCCCATTACTAATGATGACTTCATGGTTCATGTAAAGTCCTCGTGTTGGACTATAAGCTACTAAGTCCACGTGTTGGACTATAAGCTACTTAGTCCTAGTGTTGGACATTCGTTTTGCTTAGTCCTCGTGTTGGACATACATTGCTGTTTAAATCCTCGTGATGGATATGCCTTGCCATCCGGTCCAAGCGTTGGACAACGGTCACACCCGGTCCAAGCGTTGGACAACGGTCACACCCGGTCCCAGCGTTGGGCAACGGTCACACCCGGACCAAGCGTTGGACAACGGTCACATCCGGACCACGCGTTGGACAACGGTTATATTCAGTCTATGTTTTGAACACTTAATCGTTTTCGGACATAACACTCATGTGAGTTTGACGTGACACTTGCGGTAGCCTTGTCATGTTTTCACTTATCGGTAAAGATGGGTTTGTATTCGTTTCCTTTATTGTTTCTTGTATTAGATCTCGGGTTTAGTATTTAGGGATTTACAATTTGAGATACAAGGTATATACATGAGGGTTTCCTTGTTTGGATTATTTCGCTCGACGTACCTATGCTCGTGTTGTAATTTCCTAAGTACCAAAACCCATTTGCTATTAGAATAGTGATTTTATACTATTATGTAATAACTGTATTTTCTGTATACAACGAGCCCTTTCCCTGGGGGTTGGTTGTGATGTTGCTCGCTAGCGCTTTGACGCTCGTTGTCCCTCCCCTTTCAGGTAACGAGTTAGAAGCCCGAAGAGTCGTAGGTTGATGGCGATGCACTTTAGCTTCAGCTGTCTTTTTAGTTATATTTTATTTTGTACTCCACTTGAGACATTTTTTAGACTTAAGAGGTTTATGTTCTAGAGTTGTAAAGGCTGTGTGCCTTGTTTCCTGTATCAGATATTATGTACTTTGAGACATGTTGAGATCTCCAGATTTTTGTTATTCATTTCAGACTTTGACTATGTATTCCAGTTTACTTGGTTGAGGAGATGTGTTAATTCTATGTTCTATTATTTCATCAAGTACTCGTTGTAAAACCTTTTACTTGCTTTGTACCTACACCTATTGTTGATTCCTCTAGAGAGATAGTAATTGTGATGGTGAAACACGTTATTGCACGGTGTGGTGCATGGCAGGTTTGACATTCTTGGTTTCACCTCGGATTGCAGCCTTGTGTGAACCCAGGGGCGTCACAGTTTTTAATGGTTTTTTGGGGTTTTTGGGGTTGATTTCTTCAAGCCTATATATACCCCTTTGTCATAACTATTTTCCATCATCCAAGAGAGTTTTTAACCAAGTTTAAAAGAGTTTTAACAATGATTTTAGTTTGTTTTAAGTGTGTTTAAGAAGCTTTTAAGCATTTGGAAGTTTGAGTTTGAGAAATCAATTTCACAAGAGCTTGAGGAGATCATTTATTGGTGTTTGGGCATCCAACTATTCTCCTTCTACCTCTTGATCTATTGAGAAGTTTTCTAACTCTTTTCTCTAGCAATTTTATTATTGATTTTCATATTCTTATTATTGCTAGTTTGCTATTTGAGTTAGATTTGATTTTATCTCATTGTTACACACACCCAATTGAGCTTATTGTATTTGCATTCATAATATTTTTGGGTTGGTGAGAGTTGTGATAATTGAGTGTGAGCTTTCATTGTGTTTTCATCCATAGTAGAGAACAAACATTTATTGTATTGAGCCTTATTGTGAGATTCACTTTGTAATACACTTGTACACCGAGAGAAGTGTGTGGCGAGAGTCGGGTATCGTCCTAAGAGGAGCGGCGTCGGTTGACGAACCTAGGGAGAGGTTGTAACCGAGCACTTGAGGGAGACACGTCTAGTTCAACACTTGGGAGGGTGTAGAGTAGGATTGCAAGAGTGGTGATTGTAAAGTTTTCGGTTAGCTAGAAAACCGAGTGTGAGGTGTAAACGTTATTCGGGTGAACGTAGAAAACCCGGTTGTGATAGTGGATTTCTCCCCGAGAGTGGGGAGCGGAGACGTAGGACGGAAGGTCCAAACTCCGTGATCATATTGTGTGTTTCCATTGTTTATTTTGCACTATCAAATTTTTAGTTTGATTATATCACCTTTCACTAGTAAAAAACTGGGTATTGGCGACGGGGTATTGGCGACGGATTTCGAATCCGTCGCCAATACAAGCATTGGTGACGGGAACAACCCCGTCGCCAATACCCCGTCGCCAATGTTTGCATTAGCGACGGGAATAACCCCGTCGCCAATGTTTTCCCGTCGCCAATGAGTATTGGCGACAGGAAAACATTGGCGACGGATCTCGTCCGTCGCCAATGAGTATTAGCGACGGATTCAATCCGTCGCCAATACTCATTGGCGACAGAGGTGATCCGTCGCTAATGTTTCCCGTCGCCAATGAGCCTTGGCGACGGGAAACCATTGGCGACGGATTCAATCCGTCGCCAATGAGTATTGGCGACGGATTCGATTCGTCGCCAATACTTATTGGCGACGGATCGAATCTGTCGCCAATAGTTATTCGCGACGGATTGAATCCGTCGCTACTACTCATTGGCGACGGATGCGTCTCGTCGCCAATACTAATGTGCCAATCAGAAAAATTTAACATTAGTGATTGATTATCTCATTGCTAATGAGTGACCCCCACACCAAATTAAGAATTATTTTAATATTAGTCCCTCAAATATATAATATTTTAAAAGTAGTCCACTAAATTATGTAAATTGCTACATCTAGGATGTAAATGAACTAAATAATTAACAAATAGTTCGATAATTATTCAAATAAACTATTCAGTCATATTCGATTCGGTAGTTCATTTAACACATTCAAGTTTGCTAATGATTAGAATTTGACCAAATGTATATTCGATTCGTTTGTTTATTAAAGATTCGTTTAAAATTAATCACATGTTATTATTTGTATTATTGCATATATGATGTCATATTTGTGAGTTTTTGGCTTCATCTTTGGTTAGTTTATAGAAAATGATGAGAAAAGTGTAAATGATGAGAAAATGGTAAATAATCAAATAATCTTAGATCTTAAATAATCTTAATCAAATAACTATTTCTACTTAAGTTTTATATACCGATTTTTAAACTCAAATAATCTTAAATCTATTTATTAATTAAAATTTGATTTAAATATATACACATCATATATATAGTATAAAGGAAAAAATTTTATTTATGAATTTTAATAATACTTGAAAAATAAATTCTTTAGCGGAATAAATATACTTTGATATTAAATAAGTATTCGTGAGTTTTTGGCTTTGACTTTGATTAGTTAGAGAAAATGGTGTGAAAAGTGAAAATAATGAGAAAATGGTGAGATACCAATGAGAAGATCATTTTTAGTTATATGTGTTATGAACATGTAACCATATTGATCTTGCTAATGATATACCAAAACTTATCGCAACCCTTTTTAATTAATTAGGAATTATATGTTAATTTTAAAATTTATTTTCTTTTATTCTTTATGCTAGTAGATTCGATGACCCCCACTACTCTTAGCTTCATTTACGGATGAACTTGAGCCTGCAAACATCATTAATGAATCTGAGAGGAGCTAAATTAGATTTAATCACTAAAGAAACGGATGAAAATAGCTTGGATGAAGTTATTTTGGAGTTTTTATAAGGTTAAGAGGAGAAAGAGCCGTCAAAATTGAGTTATAGCGAACATGATATATGTTGAAAAAAGTCGTTCTTAATTAAAATTCAAGGGAAACTGGTAACAATAGTTTAATTTAAAGGATTATTTCTTTAAATCTAACCGGTGTTAACTAGGGGGCCTAATTGTAAACATTGTGATGATTTGAGGGATGTAATAGAAATTTTATTATTTGAGTGACTAATTTTGAAATATTGAAGATTTGAGGGACTACTTTGGAAATATTAAAGATTTGATGGACTAATATTGGACTAACTTAAACATTAACTTTGAAATTAAGGATGTAAAAGGAAATTTGATAATGATAACTGTAATTTGAGGGTTGCAATAGCAATTCACCTAAATGGCCTAATTTTAACTGTAATTTCACAAAAATCTAATATTACCCTAATTCTAATTTTAATATCGTAATAATCCAACATTTAATATCGCATCCGTCGCCAATACTTATTGACGATGGATCGAATTTGTCGTCAATACTCATTGGTGAAGGATGCATTTTGTCGTCAATGCTAATGTGCCCATCGTAAAAAAATTAACATTAGTGATTGATTATCCTATTGTTAATGAATGGCCCCTGCTCTTGGCTTCAAAACGAACATGTAACCATTTTGATCATTTTAAAATTTATTTTCGTTTATTCTTTATGCTAGCAGATTTGATGACCTTCACTACTCTTGGCTTCATTTACGAATGAAATTGAGCATGCAAACATCATTAATGAATTTGAGAGGAGCTAAATGAGATTTAATCACAAAAAATGGATGAAAATAGTTTGGACAAAGTTCTATTGGAGTTTTTATAAGGTTAATATGAGAAAGAGTCGTCGAAATTGAGATAGAGCGAAGATGATATCTGTTGGATACAAAAAAGAAGTTTTTAATGGTTTTGGGGTTTCACATTTTAACGGGTCAACTAGGTCCAAAACGGATTTGATTTTTATAATTAAAAGTCAAGGAAAACTGGTAATAATAGTTAGATTTAAAGGAATATTTCTTTAAATCTAATCAGTGTTAACCAGGGGACCTAATTGTAAACATTGTGATGATTTGAGGGATGTAATAGAAATTTCGATGATTCGAGTGACTAATTTTGAAATATTAAAGATTTGTTAGTGTTTTTTATATATCCTTAAAACTTTTTATTAGTTTATTTCATTTTCCCCGAACTAAAAGAAAATAATTCTTAACCACTATCTTCTAATTTGTTTTTGCTTTTTAATCCTTTTTATGAGTTAAAAAATTATTTTTAAATTACAAAAAATAATAAATAATAAATTTAAATTTTATTAATCTATTAAATATTTAATTATAGCTACATAATAAATCACATATTCAATACATAGTCTTAAAATTTAGTGCTCTAAATATATCCCCAAATAAAACATCACTCTTCCTCTGTTCTCTTGGTTAACCAGCTTCCCCCTAAAAATTTCCCCCAAATTCTAAAATCCCGCCCTCTCTAAAATCTAGCCCCCTCTAAAATCCCTAACCCCAATCTCTGTTCTCTCCGTTCTCTCCAACAGCCGCCATCAACCTTCGTGCATCCTTCTTCTCCTCCTCCACTCCTCCTCCCTCTCGGCCTCCCATCGTCTTCGTCCCTTCGACTCTCACGTGGCGGTCCTTCAGCTCCTGTACTCGTCGAACTTCGCCAACGTCGTGGTCTCTGTCTCCGACGCCCTCGATCTCCTCAACACCACCGCGACCGTCCCCCCTCCTCATCAGTGATGATCACCCCTTCCTCATCAACGACGACTTGTTGTAGCAAGCATAGGCTAGGTACTTGTGCATTCGTGCCTGGCCGTGGCCGCCACCGCCGCGAAGAAGTCCGTGGCTGTGCTCAAGGGAAACTCCCAGGTCGAGGGCGTGGTCAACCTCCTTCAGGAGGATGATGGCTTGTTTCTTCTTGCCGTTCTAGCTCATTCTTTTCGTTAAAGTTTTGATTTTGATCCGTATTTGATTGCGTCTGCCCTGATTGAGGTAGTGTAGCTATCGAATGCTGGGGATTGGGGGTTAAAGATTCATATTTTACGATAGGAGTTCACGAGAAAGGACACGAATAATAGTGTGTGGTCTACTTATCATACACCTTTTTTCGTCCCCTGCTTAGTAACTAATATGACCCTGAAATATCATTTTGTTCATTGTATTAAGATCAGTTTGGGGGTTAGGTTAGCCAAGTAGGAGACAAATAGCATAGCAGTGTCATTAAACTGATATATATGCCACAGTGGGGATATACAAGTAGTGGATGATTTTTTCGGGACACGACATTGATGCGGCAATGCTAGTGAGCAGCAAGAAAAAGTTTTATTGCGGATGAACAAGTTTTGACTCTTCCTTCTTCCATAAATGATCTACGAAATGTCCTGAGTGTATATCTCTGATTCTCAAGTACTTCTCTCTTTTATCAGGTCCAACAACAGTAAAAGTTCGTGTCACTGGACTTACACCAGGACTTCATGGATTCCATCTTGTGAGTTTATTATTCATCCATCTATTATTTGAATCATTTGGGTGTGGCTTACATATCATGTTTATCCGACTTTACAGGAGGACATGAACTCAGCCTCAACACTGGGAATGCAGGGGGAAGATTAGCTTGCGGTGAGCAAATATTTTGTTTTCCCTTTCCCAAGAGCACTGAAATAAACATTATTTTTTGGTTGCCTTTCTCCATCTCTTTCTAACATTACCATTAAAGATGTTATATTTGACCGTAATCCTTTGTAAGTTCGTAGTCTTGCACTAGTTTCCCTAATTTTTATCATTTTTCAGCAAGCTTGAAAATTCCTCATGAAGTCTTATTCATAATCCAATGATTAATTCCTCATGAAGCCTCTTTGGTTTTAAGCTTTCTTCCCACTATTAAACACGAGTTAGGCGGTGCACAAACGACCTGGGATGTCGTTCAGTGACTCATCGATTCTCAACCCTTAAAGGACTTGCTTCCGCAGCCTATATACATGGATATCATGAGGATGGCATTTAATGAGCATGTAGCTATAAGTGATGGAGAGGTATGTATGTCATATTATATATGCAGTTATTATGAATATTTGGAATATATTCTCATATTGATTTACATTCTTTCCAGGTTAGAGGAGGTACTGTAGGAAGCAGCAGTACGATACGACATTTTGATGCAGCCGCTGCCGACGATAGGGACCACGACGATAGGGACCAAGATGACTACGATGAATGAGTACTGAGTTAGACTTTTTTGTTACTTTTATCGACTTTTGGATTGTGTTGAGCATATAATGACCTCCGGATTATATATATACGTGAAGTTATACTCTTTTGTTACTTTTGTCGATTTTTTGTTACTTTTGTTACTTTTGTCGATTTTTTGATTGTGTTGAGCATATATAGTGTGTGTGTGTGAATCGATGAATGATGAATGTGATTATTATTGGATGTGAATTGATGGATGTGAATACTGTTGGATGTGAATTGATAAATGTGAATACTATTGAATGTGAATTGATGAATGTGAATATTGTTAGATGTGAATCGATGAATGTGAATATTGTTGAATATTTTATGAATATTGGAAGCAACAGGTATATATTCCCAAATGGGGCTCAAAAAGTAGCAATTTTTTTCTCGAATTACATTCATTAGCGACGAAAAGGTCCGTCGCTAATGAACATCGGCGACGGGGAAATCAGTCGCCAATGTACATTAATTATCGTCGCCAATAAACATTAGCGACATGGTGCTTTCCGTCACCAATAATCATTAGCGATGAGTTTAACCCCGTTGTCAATACACATTAGTGACGGGGTGTTTTCCATCGCCAATGTGTTTTGGCGATGGCTAGATTTTCGTCGCCAATAAACATTAGCGACGAGGTGTATTTTGTCGCCAATGAACATTGGCGATGGACAACATGTCGTCACCAATGTGTTTTGGCGACGGCAAACTCGTAGTCGCCAAAACACATTGGCGACAGAAAACACCCCGTCGCCAATGTGTTTTGGCGACGGCAAGATTGTCGTCACCAAAACACATTGGCGACGGAAAGCACCCCGTCGCCAATGTGTATTGACGACGGCGGTAAACCCGTCGCCAATGTTTCCCGTCACCAATACCTCTCCGTCGCCAATGTACATTGGCGACGGATGATCCCGTCGCCAATGTGTATTGGCGAGGGGATTATTGGTGACGGGCAAGTGGGCGTCACGAATGTGCATTCGTGACGGATTTGACTGCATTGGCGACGGATTTCCCCGTCGCCAATGCTCTGTTTTCTACTAGTGTTTGTGTTAGTTTATATATCCTTGCACATATATTGCTTATATCTCTTTGCTAGGATATTTCTTGTTGTTCATATTGCTTATCCTCGCTTATATTCTTGTTGTATTTCATACTTGCTAGGATAACTTATTAATTAATTTTAATTGGCATAAAATCGGATTAGATTAGCATAAGACCCTAATCACCCCCTCTAGGGTCTAACAGAGTTAGGGTTGTCGCCGTGAAAGTGTTGTAGAAGGAAGCATAAATGAACGATTTTGAAGTTGTTCATCACGGTGGATGGCAGGAGAAAGATGAAGCCAAATCACAGTTATCGGGCGCACTTCGTGAATCATCTGGGAATGAAAGGGGCGGTGAATACCGTGAATCATCTGGGATTGGAAGCATAGAGGAAGCGTCAAAGACCCTTTTTGGTCATGCGAAGGGGTGAAGTAAGAGGCCGAGGCTAAAAAAGAAGACCAGCAAGGGGTGGTTCCAATGAAACCAACCCCAAAAAGAAGTAAGTGCTAGGTTTTTTTCTTAATTAAAGAACTTAACCCCTTTGCATGTTATCCAATTTAAACTGAGGTTCAAGTTATCTAAACTGATTTCCATATTATCTAAACTGAGGTTCATGTTAATTCTAATTTTATGTTAAGTCTAATTTGATTCATGTTAAGTCTAATATCAGTCTATGTTAAGTCTAATATCAGTTCATGTTAAGTCTAATATCAGTTTATGTTAAATCTAATATCGGTTCCTGTTAAGTCTGATATCAGTTCATGTTAAATCTAATTCAACTTGTACATTTAAATTTATTTTTAGGAAAAAAGTTAGTGATGCTGCAGAAATTAGGCCAACTACCATTATTGGGGCTTATTATGAATTTATGAATCATCTTTCCCTAAAGATATGTCAGTGGCATAGGTATGCATATTGTGGATCCATATTTGAGCACTATATTCTATTTGGCGCCCCTGCACTTGATCGTCCAACACTTGAGCTGGTGCTGAGCTATTATGATGTTGATAATGAAATATTTTCTATCCCTGATGCAAAAATTAGGGAAATGAAAATAGTTAACTTTGACTTAGATTGGGTCCATAATCATATTTTTTTCTAATTGACGGGGAAATCATTTGTATCAATTAGGACTCTAAATGCAGAATATGAGTGGAATATTTTGCTAAACTTTTCAAAACTGAAGAGGGGGGGGGGGGGGGGGGAAAAGCACCAATTGACCTTCGAAGATATATTGAAGATCTACTAGAAAATCTTGTCGGATCATAAGAAGAGAAGGATATCCAAGACTTTGTTTTGCTGTAAATTCTTTATCAGTGCTCAATGATATGGTGCCCCAGAAGCGGGGAAGGTATCCCTAGACCATTACTCAAGTACGTGGATAGCATTGAAAGAGTGAAAAGAGCTGCATGAGGTCAATTCATTAATACAGAAATTATTAGAGGCATTAAAGTTGCTTTGGAGAGCTTGAAGAAACCAGGGGTTACATATATCCCTGGATGCATGCCACTAATACTCGTAGGTTCCATGTTAAGTCTATTTTGATTCATATTATGTCTAATTTAGTTCATGTACCTAAATCACTTAATGTTATGTGTAAGTTATTTCATATTAAGTCTAATTGTTTTAATATTAAAGGTGAATATGGTAAATTTGTAATTATTAGAATGGTGATTGTATTTTTTACAGCTTTGATACTACGAGATGACTTGCATAAAGAGATATGTCTATAGCGACATATTCAGGCCTCTAATGAAAAATGGGGTAGTAGAGCGTGAGAAAGTAGGCTCTTTGAGGAAGGGGACAATTACAGCAAAGGCAAAAGGAGCTTCAATAACTTTAGTTCAGAAGCCTATTGTGAAAGTTGGGTCTTGTCTCTCAAAATACCCAGTGAGGAAGCCTCATGGGACGATTGATGAGGGCTCAAGTTCCAAAAGTTGCAGATTGCCACCCCTAGTACCGAGAAAAGAAATTATGCCTCATAAGCCTAAACGCCTTGTTAGTGCGAAGAGCCCAAAGAGAAAGGCGAAGAATGAGGAAGCCAAGAAGAATTACTCAATAAGCTATGTAAGTATCATGTTAAGTCCAATTTGATTCATGTTCAGTCTAATTTTAGTTCATGTTAAGTCTAAATATCAGTTCATGTTAAGTCCAATTTTGAATAATGTTAAGTCTAGTTTCAGCTTATGTTAAGTCTAATATTAGATCTGTTCATGTTAAGTCTACTTTTAGTTCATCTTAAGTCCAATTTAATTAATATTAAGTCTAATTTAATTCCTATTAAGTCTAAATCTCTTTCTTATCAAGTCTAACTTTAGTTCTTGTTAAGTCTAATATCATGTTAACTCCAATTTAATTCATGTTAAGTCTAACTTCAGTTCCTATTAAGTCTATATCAGTTCATGATAAGTCCAATTTAATTAACGTTAAGTCTAATTTATTTCCTGTTAAGTCTAATTCTATTTCTATTAAGTCTAACTCATTTCATGTTAATTGTAAACAATTTCCATGTTATGTCTAATCTTAATTTCTATTAATCTCTTCAAAATCTCAGATCATTGCAAAGCATATTAACAATTCTTTTGAAAAGGAATATGAGGTGGAGGCTCTAGCGATTAAGAAGAAACTTATGTTCTGGAAAAATTTTGCTACATTTACAGACGATTACTCTATGCCACAGAACACAGGAAGAGTATATATTGTAAAGCATTCATGGTTGAGATTAGCAGACTCAACATAATAGTCGAAGCTTTTGAAAGAAGTGCTGATGTTATAGACCCGTGGTGCTAAAGGAAAATATAAAGAAGAAAATTGCACAAAATAGTAAGTTGAAGCCACGAGCAGCTGAGTAGTAATACCATTCACGAGCAAGCTTTGTACATTATTCTGATAAAGAAGAGGATGAAGATGACCTTAGGAAAGAAGTTGAGGAGGAAGTTGTACATAAGAATAAAGTTGAGGAGGAAGACCCTATGAAGAATAAAGTCAAGGAGGAAGTCCCCATTGAGGAGGATGTTCAATTTGGATACAAAGTAAGTATTGGAAATGATTTTGGAGATGAGTTTCACCATGTGGAAAATAAAGAAGTAGAGGATTTGCAGGCCAAGGAGAAAGTAGCCACAAAGGATGTGATTGAGCAGGTGAATAAGATTGTGGAAGACCTAACGAATGTGTGCAAAAGGAAGAAGAGAAAGTAGCCACAAAGAAGAGCCCACCAAAGAAAATTAGGGCCCCAAGCAAAAGAGCTATGAAGAGGTTACAACACGTTAGGACCCCATACACAGAAGAAAATAAGAAGAATAAAAAAGTTACAGATATAATTATGGTCCCTAAACATGTGCATAAGTTGAATAAGCCATCAAATTTTACCCTGGCAATCAAGAAGCCAAGTGGGATGTGTTGAAGATAAACCCAATGACAAAGGATGAGGATAATCTATTAGACAATTTAAATGCAGGGATTCCAGATCCTTTAGGTTTTAGCATACACGTTCTTGATAGCACGGGACTTTTGTACATAACTATAGGATACCACCTACAATATCCTCCAGACTCAACACAACAGAAAACGAATGTCTAACACATTTTTGCTCTCAAAAGTGTCATAAGTTTCAGTTAATTTTTTATATGTTAATTAATTACAGTATATTTTTACTCAATATATGTGTATTTATATATTTGCTGATAAATGATAAATCCCATTTTTTCAGGAGGTATGTTGTTATCAAAACAAATAATAATAGTATGAATACAGAAGAACTTTTATATTTTCTTCGTGGTGGCCGGCTTGACGATGCAGTAAGATTCTAAATTAAATAATTGAAGGAGCCTCATTTATACTGAATGCTAATTTTTTGGTTCTTTACAGATGGAAGAAGTGGTGTTGGATAGATTTCAGAAAGAAGCAAATGACAAAAAATATGGCCTCGTGTCAGTGTTCTTTTGTGTAAGTATTTTAGTTCCTGTTAAGTCTAATAGTAGTTCATGTTAAGTTCAATTTGATTCATGTTAAGTCTAAATTCAGTTCATATTAAGTCTAATAACAGTTCATGTTAGGTCTAATTTTATGTTAAGTACAACTTGATTTGTGTTAAGTTTAATTTTAGTTTATTTTAAGTCTAAATTCAGTTCATGTTAAGTCCAATAATAGTTCATGTTAAGTCTAATTTCATGTTAAGTCCAACTTGATTCGTGTTAAGTCTAATTTCAGTTCATGTTAAGTCTAATAACAGTTCATGTTAAGTCTAATTTCATATTAACTCCAACTTGATTCGTGTTAAATCTAATTTAAGATCATGTTAAGTGAAATATCAGCTCATGTTAAGTCTAATTTGATTCATGTTAAGTCGAATTTTAGTTCATGTTAAGACTAAATTTAATCCTGTAAAGTCCAATTTAATTCTTGTTAAGTCTAATTCTATTTCTAATAAGTATAAAATATTTCATGTGCAGTCTAATTTTAGTTCGTGTTAAGTCTAATTTTACTTCATGTTAAGTCTAATTTTTATTTTTATTCTATTTATTGTCATGTATAATCCTATTTTCTTTTTAATTACAACCCTTATATTACTTGATTTACAGCATTCACTCTACTCCCACGACTCAGAGTATTACATGTTGTTTTTGACATCGCCATCAGCATAGAGAATCTATTGATTCCTATAGTCAGGAACGATCACTAGTATCTAGCTGAAGTCCTTTTGAAATAAAAAGTCGTTGGACATTATAGTTTAGCTGGCCACTAATCGTACATGGAACCTGTTAACAAAATCATAAATTTTTTGGACCTCACACAAGTTGTTTTTGATAAAAAAAAAGGTGCACAGAGAATTGAGATATCAAGCCATCAAATGCGAGCAACAAAAAGGGAGTTTAGTATCATGATTAAATTATCTATCTAAAGAAATAACGAAAAACTAATTTTAACTGACTGTGTGTAAACAGTTCTGTTGTTGATCCGTCTAGTTCTATTTCTCCCTTTCCTTTTTATTGTTAGTGGTGGTAGGATCTGGATCTCATCACGTGGTACGCTACGCTTCTTGTAATCAGGGATGTGGTAAAGGATTGGCTCGTAGCTTTTTTTAAAAGGTTCAATCATCATAAACCAGCCACATAATTGATAAACATTCATCTTCATAAACATAATGGTTGCGCATGCATGTTTATAAAGAATACGAGTTATATTCCACACACGGAACGTGCATGTGTTATGATCTTATAAACATTCCCTCATTTATGCAAGCGGCATAGCAAATGAATAGTCTTGTCAAGCTTCACTCATTTTGTTCAACATGAATGTAGCTACCTAGGTTTGTCTTCTTAACATTTTCTACATACCTAAAATTTTGAAAATTAAGTGTTAGGTTTAACAGGAACCAAAATAGACTAAATAGCATACAAAATTTGACGTAACATTTACATAAAGCAAAACACAACTTTAAATTAACAGGAAATAATTTATACTTTAAATTTAACGAGCTACAGTTAATATATAGTAACATAAACTTAACATATAACAGGTTACAGTTAACATACGATAAATTAGACTTTACATAAAGAGCTTTGGACATAACATGTAATGACTTTCAGTTAACATATAGGAAATTAGACTTAACATATAATATGTTACACTTAGCATGCAATGAATTAGACTTAACATGTAACAGGTTGCAGTTAACATACAACAAAAAAGACTTAACAGTTAAAGTTTTTTGCATTTAATATGAAATAATTTTACTTAGCATGTAATAACTTGCACTCCGTAAATGAAATTAGTTTATATAGGGCATATATTATCTTTTACCATCGTAATTGATCATATGACTCATGGGCATCATCATATAATTGCTCTTGTGCTCTTTTTTTTTACCCCAACTATCTTACTATACTCGATCCTTAGCCCATACGAACTTAGAAACTCCTTTTGTACATCAATAGGATGTATCTCCAGCCGGACCTTTAACATGTATTGTAATTGGGTCGCAATAAATTGTCGGGAGGCCCTAGATTGACCGGCATTATTACCATGCTACCTATAAGTGTGATTGTTCATGAACCTTTTTATTTCAAGTCTACTTTTATTTTTCTATGGAGAGGTAAATAACATCCACGAGCAACTTTTGATTTCCTTAAACCAACAATAAACTCGAATACGCTTTGGTTCATTCTTTTCAAATGTGTACTCAATGTTTTTTACCATAGAATAGCATAGCAAAGCTAATCTTAATTCTTTTGCACTATCAAATTGTTGTCCCTCATCAGTTAAACTAGTGTGCCACTAAGCAAGAATCCTCTCTGATTGGCTAATCATCCCATCAATCATCATAACATTATCTCTGGAAGGATTATCATTGGTGTAAAACCCCGTAAATTTGTATATATTGTGATAAATGATGATAAATATGTTATATGGTAAAAATAATATATCTTGATGTTGGAGTATGATAGGAATTGATTTGAGATCAATTCAATGTATATTTGTGAATATATGGGTGCAAATGCACAAAACATGCACAAAGGTCAAGAGTGAAAATCTAGGAATAATGACCAGTTAAGAGTTTCTATGTTTTACACACTGATGTAGTCAGAATCTAGAAAAGTGTAAAAGACCAAAGATGTAGGTCTCTTCAGAAACTTTCTAACAAGTCTTCAATCATCTCATTCTGAGATCGGATGTGAAAGTTACAGAAAAAATACCAAAGAATATATTTCTAGTCAGGCTGTGATTTCCAGTTTCGGGTTTCGGGTTTTGGGCTGTAGTTATTCGGGTTTGCTGTCATATATATGCATGTTTTTACACAAAAATCACCCCTTTTCTTTTGAGTTTCAAACCCTAACAGCCCCTCTCCTCCTTGTAGGCGTATAAAATTGCCTATAGGTCCCTTAACATAGCTCGGCACGATGATTCGACAAATCAACGGACGTTCGAGGCGACGAAGCACGCAAGCAACGGAATACGTTCGCATGTGGAACCAATCCAACGGTTTGGAAAGTCAACGAGTCGTCCAAACAACAAAACGGATTTGAACTCAAACACCAAGGCGGATTTACTGCCAAATCAAGACCACACAACCGAATCAAAGTCCAGATCAGCCACGAAGCAAATCTCGGACAAAACAACAGAACAACACCCAGGGGACTCGGCCGAAACCGAGCCACCCCAGGGTGGCTCGGCCAAGGCCGAACCACCCTGAGGTGGCTCGGCCAAGGCCGAGCCACCCATGGGTGGCTAGGCCCAGAACTGTGCACGGGCATAGTTCTGGGTGCCTATAAATAGGCCATGGGTTCGTTCATTTGAGAGGACTTTTTGGAGGAACTTCTGAAGAGCCGAAACTCTGCCGGATTGTGACCTCACCTCGGAGTTTTGAAGGCTTGAAGACTTGGACACTCTGATTCAGTTCTTGGCGAGCCCCCGCATCAAACAAGGCAGGAGTTCGAAGGAATCTAATCCTCAGATCTACGTCTCTATACTCCGGATCAAAGCTTGGTTCTTTGATCCCGAGATTCGAGCGGTCGTTTCCTTGGTGAAACGATCCCTCCCGGCTATTATCTCCTTGGTGGGATAATACCCGTAATACGTCGTAGATCTGCTTGGATCCAGATCTCGCGGTGGTCAACGGAATAACCATCGGCGCAGGCAAACAACCCACAAAGCGAGTGACCGGATAACAGGAACTCGTGATCTGTTCGACAAATAAGGAAAGTTGTAATTTTTCTTTATTTTCTTTGATTTTCGTTGTAACCAGCTCTTATAAAAAGACCGGATCTTTGTAACGCAAAAAGTTGTTATTTAAGAGTGTAACGGAATCAGTAATGAAGAAAGATTTGATTTTTCCTGCGAACAATCTGGCGACCACAGTGGGAGCCACCGATCTCGCTGCCGAGATCGGAGCGTCACAGCCGCGGATCTCGATCCCTGTCGTGGAGGAGGTCGAGTATGAGTTCGACCAACAGAAGTACGAGGAGTACGTGTCCTCTTCCGGATCTACCTCCTCCCCCAAGTCCAAAAAGTCCCAGAAGTTCTCCTCTAGGAGAAAGGTGCGTTGATGCGAAGAAGTTGAAGCCACCAACGACAACCTTACCCCGATCGGCGCCGAAGTTGCGTCGGGTGAAGTTCCACCGGCCTCTAACTAGGTCAAGTCCGCCATTGAAGGCGTGGCGACTCTCTCCAAGAGAGCCCGCCAGAGGCAGCGTCAACGCTCGCGAAGCAATTCGCCAAGGCCATGGAATCCGTTGACGGGGTCCGCTATCATGCGGATCTGAAGAGCAAACGAGGCAAACAGCCTCAACAACAAGTGAAGGGTGGTTCCTCCAAGCCATCAACTATGGAGTGGGTCCGTGTCAAACGGAACCGTTCGACGCTGGAGGAGCGTATCCGCAAACGTCGCGTATTATCGGCGCAAGCACGGGCCAAAGCTGAAGAAGCCCGTCGGAAGCTGCAGAAGGAGGTGGTCAAGAAGCCGCCATCAACTCGCAAGGTTTGCAGGTCGAAGTCTGAAGCAGTTCAGGCTAAGGAGCAAAACCCGCAGCCTCCGAAGATTCAACACCCGGCAAATCAATCCAAACAGCCGGTGATTTCTGCAACTGTTCCGGGAGATCCTGCAGGACCGTCCCAGAAGAGGAAGTCAGTTTTGGAGCGTCTCGGTCCACTTCTCAAGGAATGAGGCAAAACTCCAGTCCAGGAACGCTTGGGGCCAATGAAGAAGTCCCAAACAATTCAACATGCTGGGGTCGCCGCAACCCTCAACACTTGGAGAAAATCACGGCACCCAAGCGCACAACTTTGTGCATCGAAGTACAAGAGCCCGCTGAAGATTCACGCTCACAAAGGTGCGTTTCAAGGCGTGTGACTCTGGATGGTCTGAAGAAGACAATTCATCCTCAGAAGGAAACGTCATCGTTTGATGACGACGACGTTATACCTGGGAGAGCGTGCCAACACACGATAGGTTGCTCCAACCTTCAAACGGACGAGCTGTACTATCGTGCCGGGGGTACGAGTAAATCCAAAAAGAGGAGCCCTCGAAGGTTCGAAACTCAGTGTCCTTGCTCGAAGCTTATTCGGGCGGTACTGTCGGAATGCAATTGTGTCAAGGTAGTCCCCGAGAGAGTTTCGGTGTTCGAAAGACTCAGCACTGGAACGCCAAAACCAAGACATAGACGTTTCCAGTGAAGAAGAACGATGGTCAAAGACGGTGAACACTCAAGGGTCACCGCCAATATGACCAGCACAGGAATATCGACTCAGGATAACCCCGAGGCGATTCCAGAAATACCCCGACGAGTAACTCGTCTTTAGTCTGGAGCTATCATCCGTGCAACGTATGGTAGGGTTCGAACAAGAGTACCTTCGGGAGATGAAGAATCAGATGCCAGCTCAGCAATCGCATCTGATAACACCGTGTCCAGTGAAGGACAGCCCCGCAAGTCGTTCATGATAAGCGCGGAGCAAGTGGCCAAGATGCTTGAAGATGCCATGGCCAAACAACAGGAAAGATTTAGGTTTGAAATGCAAATGGCCATGCAGAACATGAGAGAGATGCATGACCAACAGATCCAAGCATTGAGGAACCAACAAGGCGAACCAAGTCGTCCTAACCAGAACAACCTGGAAGATGAAGACACAAATGAAGCTCGTAATACCAATATCCCTTCCATCAATGCAGGGGGTGGTAACGAGAATGCTAGCGAAGACACAGGTGAAAGCCTAAAAATTAAAAATCTCGAGAGCAAGATCAACACATTGATCTCTGCTCAAGAGACGAAAAAGACGGGCATTCCTTGTCCATACCCAAGAGAGTGGGAATCGATCCCATATCCGGCGAAGTTCAGTCTAATTAACTTCACGCCGTTTAATAGGATGGGTTCACCTACTCAGCATTTGATTTATTTCAAATCGTACTTGGGAGTCATCTCTGGTAATGAACCTCTGATGGTGCGGTCATTCGTTGGCACTCTTCGCGGAGCCGCCTTCGATTGGTATCGTCGCCTCAAGCCAGGAAGCATAAACAGCTGGGATGACATGGAGACTAAGTTCCTCACGAATTTCTTCGATGACGACACCGAAATTTCTATCGGATCGTTGCTCGATGAGAAGCAGAAAGATGGGGAGTTGGTCGACACCTTCGTCAAGAGGTTCCGGAACAAGGCGATGAATTGCCGGGACCCGATCACTGAAGAATTCATCCTCCAGACCTGCCATAACAACCTTTCACTGGATGTGTTGGAAGCAATGGGCATAGCACCATCCAAGACCTGGAAGGATTTAAAGGTCCGAGGAGAGCAAGCTGAGCGGTTCCTCAGGAGAAAGAAGGCGGAGAGAGGCCAACCGGCAGCAAATCCTCCGAAGCAGAACTTCAACCAAAAAGGGAAAGGTAAAGCTCATGCCAATGCCGTTGATGCTAACCAAACTTTTCAATTGCAACCTCAGCAACAACAGCAGCAACGAGCGCCACAACAATCGCAGCCGCATTGGCAGCAACGGTCTCAGAAGCAAAAGTCTTCGGAGCCGAGGTTTCCCAAAGTCTACTCCTTCAAGGATGATGAAGTTCCCGACATCTTCAAGTACTTGTTGGAGAACAATAAGATCTAGTTGTCGGCGATCGTAGATCACGAAGGAGCCACTAAGGTGACGGATCCGAAGTACTGCGCGTACCACAGAGCGGTCCACCACCCAACGAAGTCTTGCTACCACCTCAAGGACAAGATCCAGGCATTGATCGACGTAGGAGTCATAACCCTGAAGCCTGTAAAGAATGTGGGAGCAAACGCGGTGTCAATCAGTTTTGGATCGGTGCCTACAACTTGGTTCGAGCCAAAGCGCGTCACCAAAGTCGGGATGAAGACGGTGAATGATGATCCGCACGGACAACACCAAAAAGGACTGGTGCCACACACGACCCCAAATGGTGAAATTCTCTAGGTTCACCCCGATCTGATTGAAGATGAATAATGGGCCGGATCTTCATCCAAGAAGAACTCAAAGGGTAAAGGGAAGTCTTGCTATGGAGTCTCTGCCATCCCAGGAGAAGATGACGAAAGAATCCCCGCTTTCCCACTTTCCGACGAAGAACAGGAGGTCTTTGCGACCCGGAGTGGAAACGAATATCACTTCAAATATCCATCTCCTGGCAATCAATTAGCTGAGCAGGGGGTGATAAAACGGGGACCAGCCAAGACTCTCACGGAACTGGGGGTGATTACAGTTCCCAAACCGGTTGAAGATTCTCGACGACAGCCGGTAGATAAGCAGAAAGAAAAGAGGCCCGAGGAGGTTCAAAATCCGAAGCAATCTCGTTTCAGTCGTCCGATTGAAAAAGATAAACCGGAGAGTTCGAAAACTCCGCGTGCCTTCGACATCATGGCTCAGCTAGCTAATATTCCAGCACGGATAACGCTGTATGAACTGCTGCGACTGTCCAAGGAGACTAGAGAAGCCTTACAAGAGGCCTTGGCCGATTCAGAAGCATTTCTCACTCGGATCAAGCCAGCGCCTGAGGAGCTGGAACTGTTAGCCCAGCAGTGTAATGTGGCGGCTAAGAATATTCCCTGCATCACCTTCACCAAAGAGGACATGCAGACGAAGAATTCAAATCATGATCGGCCCCTGTATTTCGTCGGGTACATTGGCTCCAGCGAAGTCAACCGAATCCAAGTGGATCCGGGTTCTGCTGTGAGTATTATGCCACTTCGCCTAATGCATAGCCTTGGCATTCCAGTCAGCAAGTTGGCGTCTACGGGCATAGTCATTTACGGATTCAACACCAGCGGGTCAAGACCTTTGGGGAAAATCCGAATAAAGTGCCAAATGGGCGATCTGAAGACGGAGGTCACGTGCTACGTGATTGATGCTGGGACATCCTATAACTTACTATTGGGTCGGCCTTGGATCCATAGTAATGTTATAGTTCCCTCCACTCTAGATCAGTGTTTGAAATATGTCGACACTGATGGAAGAGTTAGGACGGTGGTCGCGGATAAGCAACCATTCAAAGGGTATGAGAATTACTTCACAGATTCTCTCCTTTATGGTAATGAATCCGATACAGAACCATCGGTCCAAGGCACGGACAGCAGAGAAGAAGCTGATTCCGAGGCCGGATTCGATTACAATGGTGGTTTTGTTTTAAATGACATTGTACCCTTTGTAATCAATCTTGACGATGAACAATCGTCAGATGGCGGTTGTAACTGGCAACTTGCCGATATTGAAATAAATCACGATTTAGAGTACTCCTTGTCTCTTGATGATGCGATAAAGGGATTATACGATAATCTTGATTTATGTATGCCGCTCCGATCATCTTATGTAACGAAGAAACGCCTTCAGCATTCTTTCGGAACAACCCAGATTGTTCCTGCCAAGATAGGGGGACAAAAAGAAGTGATTTATGGTAAAGGAGAGAATTTTCCGTTGCCAGATCATTTCCTAAGAGAAGATGAAGATGATGACAAATCTGGTCTGCATTTATCTAAGTATAGCCCGGAAGCACGCACGCTCATGGAAAAGCAAGGATACGACTTCACACTCGGAGAAGGTTTATACTTCGATCGAGGTTCCCGTGTCCCAGTCAAAGCGGCATATGTACCAAAAGGGAAACCAGATAATTATTACCATCACAAAAGAGGCTTAGGCTATGTTTCCTCGTCTGATGATGAATGTGGTTGGCAAATTATCGATCAAATTGCTAATAAAGCTAAGGATGGGTGCTCGGCAGATTCCACAGGATGGGATTCCGACACAAGTTTGGGAGAAATATTCAAGACCTTAATGTCAAACATGACTACAGCTGATCCATCTACATTGGAGGATGACGATCAAATGCCAACGTGGGAGGACCCATGGGTTCATCACCTAAACATGCAATATGGTGATAGGTTTGAACAGAGAGAACCACCCACCGAAGACGAAGTAGTCCAAATCAATATGGGCGATGAGGCCAATCCGAAGCCCATATTTATCAGCGGTAGTCTTCCCCCAGATGAGAAGGAGGAATTAAATGCCCTGATCAGAGAATACATTGATGTATTCGCCTGGAACTACGAAGACATGCCAGGGCTCGACCCCAATGTGGCAATGCACCGCCTCGACATCAAGCCGGATGCTAAACCTGTCAAGCAATAGCAAAGACGGTTTCGTCCGCAAATTATGGAAGCCATCGAGGCAGAGGTTAAGAAGTTGATCGACTCAGGATTTATCCGAGAGGAACAACATCCAGACTGGTTAGCCAACATTGTTCCTGTCATGAAGAAGAATGGCAAAATCAGGGTTTGCATCGACTTCAGGAACCTGAATGAAGCGTGTCCAAAAGACGATTTTCCTCTCCCAATCACAGATGTCATTATCGATAATACATGCGGATTCGAAAGAATGTCCTTCATGGACGGCTTTTCGGGATACAATCAAATCAAGATGCACCCGGATGACGAGAAGCATACAGCATTCAGAACACCCCTCGGTATCTTCTGTTACACGGTGATGCCCTTCGGTCTGAAGAATGCAGGTGCCACATACCAACGAGCGATGACTAAGATTTTCCAGAAACACCTCAGGAAAACGGTTGAATGCTACGTCGATGATCTGGTGGTAAAAAGCCGTAACAAAGAAGATCACATCAAAGACTTGAGAACGATGTTTGATCTCATGCGGAGTCATCAATTGAAGATGAATCCCACAAAATCCTTCCTCGGAATGTCCAGCGGAAAATTCCTTGGATTCGTCGTCACCACTAAGGGTATACACATTGACCCAGACAAAGTGAAGGCAATAAATGAATTGCAACCCCCGAGAAATCTAAGAGAACTCAGAGGATTGCAAGGGCGTTTAGCCTACATCAGGAGGTTCATTTTAAATCTATCTGGGAAGTGCCAACCATTTTCTAAGCTAAACAAGAAGGACGTGTCGTTTATTTGGGACGAGGCTTGCCAAAAAGCATTCGAAGATATCAAGGCATATCTGATGAATCCCCCTGTTCTTGTTGCACCAAAATCAGGTAAACCGTTCTTGATTTATATCAAGGCGATGAACCACTCGATAAGTTCTTTACTAGCGCAAGACGATGATAATGGTCACGAACAGGCAGTCTACTATCTAAGTTGGACCTTGATAGGCGCCGAATCTCGATATCCGATGATCGAGAAAGAATGTCTCGTATTGGTATTCGCAGTACAGAAGATGCGGCATTACCTGGTTGGCCAAACAATTTACGTCATCGCTAATGTTAATCCGCTACGGGTATTCATGACTCAACCAGGTTCGATGAACTGGCGATTGGCAAAGTGGGCCCTTCTCTTGTCCCAGTATGATTTGCACTTCAAACAGCAGAAGTCGGTCAAAGGACAAGCAATTTGTGATCTTCTGGCGGCAAGCCCGACAACAGACGCAGTTGAAGTATATGATGACTTGCCAGATGAAACCCACGAGGTTAATACCACATCACACCAACAAGTATGGCAATTATACTTTGATGGTGCTTCGAGAGCAGTTAATAAGGCAATAACCCCTGGATGTTCTAGAGTCTCCTCCGGAGTCGGAGTTGTCTTAGTTTCCCCAGGGAAGCACGTGATGCCTCGAGCTTATTCACTGACGAATCCATGTTCCAATAACGTAGCCGAGTACAACGCGCTCCTCATTGGACTCAGTTTCGCCAAGGAGCTGGGGGTTGAGTATCTCGAAGCTTTTGGGGATTCTTAATTAATCGTCAACCAAGTTCGTGGAGAGTATGAAGTCAGGAACCTAGATCTGATTCCGTACCACCAGGAAGCTGTCAGAATGGCAGATTCTTTTGAAGAATTTTACATCGAATACATCCCGCATCTTCAGAACGCTTATGCGGATGCACTGGCAGCACTGGCAGTATCACTCGCGCAACCGCCCGAAACTGAACTGCTAGTCACAGTAAGATCACACCAACTCTGTATACCCATATACGATATGGAGGTTGAAGAGGAGGATGATAGAAGCGAAAACGCCAAAGAGGTGAACTCAACCCAAATCGGGTCTGAGTCCCGAGATTGGCGCTTTCCCATTATTGATTACGTCCAATATGGCATTTTGCCGGAGGATGTAAAGGAAAAAAAATCTATTCGCCGAAGAGCGCCACGGTTCTTCTATAATACTGAGACCCGTACGTTATATCGCCGGGGGTATGATGATTTGCTTCTCCGATGCCTTTCGAACGAAGAAGCAAAAGAAGTTCTTAGGGAAGCACATGAAGGAGAATGCGGTGCGCATCAGCCTGGTCCCAAACTGTATGATCGAATCAGAAGAATGGGATATTTCTGGCCAACAATGGTTCGTGACGCGATCGAGTACGCCCGAGAATGTCACGCTTGTCAAGTGCATGCAAATTATATGCACCAACCACCGGAGCGGTTACACACGTCAACTACTTCCTGGCCATTCGAGACATGGGGTATGGACATTGTCGGTCCTATCTTTCCTCCTTCAGTCAAGGGTGATCGATTTATTCTCGCTATCACCGATTACTTTTCAAAGTGGGCTAAAGCCATTCCGCTTAAAGAAGTGAAAACGAACAACGTCATCAACTTCATCAAGCATCATGTCATATACCGACATGGCGTGCCGCGGATCATTCATGACAACGGTCCGCAATTCATAAGCAACGCCTTCATCAGGTTCTATGACAAATTCAAGATTCAAGATGTCTCGTCAACGGCTTATTATCCCGCTGCGAACGGATTAGCTGAGGCTTTCAACAAGACGATCATCAAGATCCTGTCAAAGCTTGTAAAGACCAATAAGCGAGATTGGGACGATAAACTCGGCGAAGTGCTCTGGGCTTATCGCACCACTATTCGCACACCCACGGGAGCTACCCCATATTCGTTGGTGTACGGATGTGAAGCTGTGCTACCGCTGGAGATTCAAATCCCCTCCCTTCGGATCGCTCTCGCAACGGAGATGACGACTGAAGAGCAGCATCAAAAACGTCTTGAGGAACTCGAAAGGCTAGACGAAAAGCACTTGGAAGCTCAACAACACATCGAGTTCTATCAAGCCAGGATATCCAGAGCCTTTGACAAAAGGGTTCGCCAAAGAAGCTTCAAGGAAGGAGATCTGGTTCTCGCTGCGCGTCGACCAATAATCCTCACCTCCAAGAAGAAAGGTAAATTCGAACCCAAGTGGGAAGGACCATTTGTAATAGACACAGTCTATTCAAACGGTGCTTACCGCCTAATTTCTTTAGAGGGCGTCAGGCAATTAATGCCAATAAATGGGAAGTTTTTGAAAAAGTACTATCCCTAGTATGTTCAGGATAACTCATTTACCGGGAAGTTCCTTGAAGAATATTACATTTAATATTCCAAGAGGATAACCCAAAATCAAATTCATTTTCCAAAACCCCTCAGTGATCAATTCCAATCGACAATGAGTCCACCAAGAATGTTCTTCTGGCCCTCTTGATTCCTTCCATGAACAAGAGGTCCATTTTCAGTTCGGAGTCCCCTTTCGATAAACGAAAGAACTCCCTTTCTTTTCTCTTTGGTTCAACCTTCTCATGGTTATAACCGAAGTAGAAATTTCAGTTCGATAAACGAGAAAACTCATTTTCTGATCAGATAACTAATCCTATAAAAGGTAAGTTTATCTAGATCTTCCAGATTCTCGGAGTGGAGATCCCACTTCTAGTTTTCTTCTTCCACTGGAGATAGAATATAAAATTCTTCCTTTCCAGAATCAAGGAATATAATATAAAATTCTTCCTTCCTTGCTCGGGGAATAGAATATAAAATTCTTCCTTCCCCACACCAACTCCTTTTCCAAAATTTATCAATTTAGGATTCATCCTAGGAAGTTTATCCCGAATCCTAAGCAGGGATAAGTCTGCGCCTAACACGCGCTGCCGGTTTAGTCTTTCTCCGTAGAAAAAGACACCAGAGTTCGATTCTGGGGTATTTTATCCTGAAACCTAAGTAAGGATAAGTCGACGCCTAACACGCGTCGCCGGTTTGTTCTTAACCGTTGAAAAGAATGCTTGTCCATGTAGGCGTATAAAATTGCCTATAGGTCCCTTAACACAGCTCGACGACGCCGATTCAACAAACGGACCATCGGGCGACGTATCCAAACAAGACTGTTAGCCCACAACGCCGAAGCCAAGCGACACGTGGGATAACGAGGCTACGAAGCCGACGAACCGCACGTAAACAACAGAATGGATCCACTCACGTGCGGAATCAAGCCTCGGATTCGAACTCAGAAGTGGGTTTACTGCCAAATCAAGAATCGGATCAACGAATCGAATCCGAACAAGTCAACCACACAACCGGATCGAAGTCCAAATTAACAACGAATCGAACCGGAACACGGATGAAAACCGAAAAGGACAAAATGACGGAACCCGGGGGACTCGGCCTGAACCGAGCCACCCCAGGGTGGCTCAGCCCAGGCCGAGCCACCCTGGGGTGGCTCGACAGCCGAGCCACCCCAGGGTGGCTCGGCATGAGCCGAGCCACCCTGGGGTGGCCGGCTATGTTCCCCCCCCCCTCTTGTGTGCCCGCGCGCGGGGGGGCGTGGGGGGGGGGTGTTAGAAATAGGGGGGGGGGGCATTGAGGAGGTTGGACTTTGGAGGAGGCGAAGCCCTGCAGAATTGAAATCTCAGATCTAAAAAAGATTCAACCTTTGGGGATTCGAAGACTTGGACACTCGGATTCGGTTCTTGGCGAGCACCCGCACCAAACAAGGCAGGAGTTCGAAGGAATCTAATCCTCAGATCTACGTGGTTAAACTCCGGATCAAAGCTTGGTTCTTTGATCCCGAGGTTCGAGCGGTTGTTTCCTTGGTGAAACAATCCCTCCGGCTATTATCTCCCTTGGTGGAATAATACCCGTTATACTGCGTAGATCCGACCGGATCTAGATCTCGCGGTGGTCCACGGTAAACAACCCCGGCGCAGGCAAAGAACCCACAAAAGCGAGTGACCACAAAACAGGAGCTCGCGATTTGTTCGACAAACAAGGAAACAAAAGTTGTAATCTTTCTTTATTTTTATTTGATTTTTTCATTGTAACCGGATCTTATAAAAAGACCGGATCTTTGTAACCGATAAACAGTTATTGAGATGGCAATGATATCAATGAAGAAAGCTACAAATTTTCCCGCGAACAATCTGGCGACCACAGTGGGAGCCACCGATCTCGCTGACGAGATCGTTGCGTCGCAGCCGCGGATCTCAATCCCGGTCGCGGAGGAGGTCGAATACGAGTTCGATCAGCAAAAGTTCGAGGCGTACTTGTCGTCCTTGTCCGGATCAACCTCCCCCCGCAAGTCCAAGAAGTTCTCCTCCAGGAGAAAGACTCGTTGGTATGAAGATGTTGAAAACACCAATGAAGATCTCGCCCCGCTGGATGCCGAAGCTGCATTGGGTGAGATTTCTCCAACTTCCAACCAGGTCAGATCTGCTCTGGCCAAATCTTCCGTCGCCGAGGGCGTAGTGACTCTCTCAAAGAGAGCCCGCCAAAGGCAACGTCAACGCCTCGCGAAACAATTCGCAAAGGCAATGGAGTCTGTTGACGGAGTCCGCTACAAGGCGGAGCTGAAAAACAGAAGAGGCAAACAGCCTCAACAACAGATGAACGGCGGCTCTTCCAAGCCACTAACAACAGAATGGGTCCGTGTCAAACGGAACCGTTCAATGCTGGAGGAGCGCATTCGCAAGCGTCGCGCACTATCAGCGCAGGCACGGGCTCAAGCTGAAGAAGCCCGTAGAAAGCTTCAGAAGGAGGTGACGAAGAAACCACCACCAACCCGCAAAGTTTGGAGGCCAAAATCCGAAGTGATGATTCAGGCCAAAGAGCAACCTTTGCCACCTTCGAAGCAGATTCAACCTTCGGCGAACCAAACGAAGTCGTCGACAATTCCTATGGCTACTCCGGGAGGTCACACAGAATCATCCCGGAGAAAGAAGTCAGTTTTGGAGCGCATCGGCCCACTCCCTAATGGACGATGCAAAACTCCAGTTCAAGAGCATTTGGCCCCGATGAAGAAGCCCCGAACGACTCAACATGCTGGGGGTCGCCATCAATTTCAGCATGACAAGGAGTTCAAGGCTACCGCACGCGCCAACTTGCACATTAAAGTTCAGGAGCCCGCTGAGAACTCGCGCTCGCAAAGGCGTGTTTCAAGGCGCGTGACTCTCGAAAGCCCGAAGAAGGCGATTCATCTTCAGAAGGAAACGTTGTCGTCTGATGACGATGACGTTATACCTGAGAAGTCGTGCCAACACGCGATAGGTTGCTCCGACCTTCATACGGACGAGCTGTACTATCGTGCTGGGGGTACGAGCAGAGCCTGTAGGCATCGAAAATTGCCGATAGGTCCCCGCTCACAGCTCAGTGTTAACGAACGACGATGAACATCACTACCCGGTTCACAAGAGTTCCATCGATGTCGGTGAGCGCCTGAAGTGAACCGACGGACTACGTGAGCCGACAGAATATCAGAAATAACGGGGATACGGACTGACCAAGAATCCCGCAACCTCTGCAAATGGACCAACACCCGTCGTGTCTCGTTCGCCTCGCTGATCATCCAACCATCGAGATCGATAGAGCTCTTCGTCAGAATTCCAACGCATCCGAAATCACTCAAATCCGAGTTCGGATGAAAAGTCAACAATAAGTCAACGGCGGGACAACGGCAGAACACCCGGTAGCACCTCGGACCAAACTGAGGCACCCAGGGATATCCCGGCGAGGTCAAAACACCCGAGGGGTGTATTGGCAAAACCAAGACACCCCAGGGGTGTCTCGGCCAAACCGAGACATCCTTGGGGGGGTCTTGGCCACCTTTTACGACGAAACACCTTTTTGGGGGTGTCTTGGCCTCCTTTTACGGTGAAACACCTTTTACGGCGAAACACCTTTTACGACGAAACACCTTTTTGGGGGCAGCCCCTAGGGCCTCCTCTTGGCCTATAAATAGCCTCCCTTGGCCTCCATTTGAGGGGGCTCCCAATTCTTGGCTGAATTATCTTGGCTTAGAATTGCTCTTGGTCTGAAGCGGCGAAGCCCTGCTGGAGTAAGGGGTGAGGTCTGAATTTTGAAGTGGCGAAGCCCTGCCGGATCGAGGAGTGAGACTTCTTCTTCATTCCCCTTTTCTTTTCCTTGGTATTACCCTTCGCAGGTAATACTAAGAAGAGCTAATGTATCGTTTTAGCCGAGATATAAGCTTTAAACTTCTAAGATCTCACGCGGATCGACGAAGTGTTGTTTCTATATCCCTTCGCGGATAGACGAAACTCTGCCAGATTCTTCCGGAAAGGATCTGATCGACCGGTGGTCCACGGATATCAACATCCCCGTCACAGGCTAAAGACCCACGCAAGCGAGACCGCACCAAAACGGGATCTCGTGTTTATTTTCGTTAGAGTTGTAATCTTTGTTTTGTTGCACAAGTAGATCTTATAAAAAGTTCGAATCTTTATTTGATATTTGTTGTAACGCTTGAAGTTGTAACAGATCTCAAAAGCAATGAAAACAGCAACTTTTCCCGAAAACAAGCTGGCGACCACAGTGGGAGCCACCGACCTCGCTGCCGAGATCGGAGTGACGCAACCGGCCTTCAAGATCCGGGTGAATGAAGAGATCGAATACGAGTTCGATCAGCAGAAGTTCGAAGTATACCTCTCCTCCTCCTCCAGATCCGCCTCTCCAAGCAGGCACGGGAAGACTCCATCTTCCCGAAGGGCTCGTGGGATCTCCAGCTCCAATATCCAAGATCCCATCGTCGTTGCTACCTCCGCACCACACAACGCCCCTACGTCGTTCAGCGTGGTCGAGGTCGCAACTCCAGCTCTCCCTCCCGCAACAAAGGTGACGGTTGAAGTTGCTCCAACCATGTTAAAGAGGGCGTGCCAAAGACGACGTCAAAACCTCGCTCGTCAGATGGCCAAGGCTTTGGAGCCGATGGACGGGATCCGTTACAACATGGATCTGAAAGCCAGGCAGCGCCAAGAGCAGCAACGGCGAACAATTAACCCCTCCTCTAAAGCGGAGACAAGTGAATGGATCCGTGTCAAGAGGACGCGCTCTACTCTCAAAGTGCGAATCAAGAAACGCCGCGCTTTGCTTGCGCACGCCCAACTCCTTCTGCAGGAAACGAAGGAGATGCAGAAAGAAGAGGCGGTCAAAAAGCCGTCCACACACAAATAGGCTTGGATGCTAAAACCAAAAGCAGCACCTAAGGCGGAAGGGGACAAGATTGTCATCCGGCCTACTTCAAATCCAGATCCCGTTCTTGCCCCTCCTACGGAGTTCAGCAAGAATGTGGATCCCTCAAGAGCCAGAATCCCTTTGATGGGTCGCCTCGGTCCTCTACCCGAAGATCGAGGTAAGGCACCCGTCAAAGAGCGATTGGGACCGTTGAAAAGTCCCCAGAAAACAAGTCAGAATGGGGGTGATATCAATCCCCCCAAGAGAGGGAAAGCCCCTATTACCGACCGCATCGGATTACGGGTCAAAGTTCAAGAGCCCGTTAGGCTTTCACGCTCCCAAAAGCGTAAAAGTGAACGCGCGACTCTTGAAAACGCTAATAAAGCGTCGTATCCCCAGATGGAGACACATTCGTCTGATGATGATTGTGTTATACCTGGGAAGTCATACCAACACTCTATAAGTTGCTCCAGTTATCAAACTGATGAGTTGTACTATAGAGCTGGGGGCGTGGCTAAGTCTCGAAAGAGATACGCTCAAGACACGGAGCCCCACTGTCCGTGTGCTAACATCATCAAGGCGGTGTTGTCAGAGTGCTGCTGTCCTCGAACCTCAAAGAGAGTCTCGGTGTTCGAGAGAATCTCCAAGCCAAGGCATTTCCGACAAAGAAGAACGGTGATTAAAGACGGAGAAATTCCGAGGGTCACCGCTAACATGACCAGAAAAGGGACATCGGCACAGGATGATCTCGAGTCGATTCCAGAGCTATCTCAACGTGTAACTCGTCTGCAGTCCAGAGCCATCATTCGAGAAACGTATGGCAGGGTTCAGACAAGATTACCTTCAGGAGACGAGGAATCCGATGCTGGCTCGGCGGTCGCATCTGACAATACCGTATCCAGCGAAGGACATCCTCATGAATCACTTATGATCAGCACCGAGCAAATAACCAAGATCATTGAGGATGCTCTAGCTAAGCAAAAAGAAACATTCCAAGTCGACATGGAAATGGCTATGCAAGAGATGAGACAAGTGCATGATCAACAAATCCAAGCTTTGTCAAATCGGCTAGTTGAATCCAGCCGTCGCAACCATGCTAACCAAGCAGGTAGTGATTCAGAGGTGGACGAACGTCTCAATGCTGAGAACCCTCTCCTGGACCAGAACACTGGGGGTGATCCCATTGAGGGCAATAATACCGGGGGTGGTCCCACCAAAGATGATGATGCTGGGGGTGGCCGCATAATTCCTCTCAAAAATTATCCAAAGAAGGATACAGATGAGGATGAAAGGATGAAGGATCTCGAGAGCAAAATTAACGCATTAATGTCTGCTCGAGAGGTAAAGAAAACCGGAATTCCTTATCCTTACCCGAAAGAGTGGGACTCGATTCCGTATCCGGCGAAGTTCAACCTAATCAATTTCACGCCATTCGACGGGAGGGGTTCGCCTACTCAGCATCTAATTTACTTCAAGTCCCACTTGGGCACGATCTCCGGCAATGAAGCCTTGATGGTTCGGTCATTCGTCGGCACCCTTCGCGGGCCTGCCTTCGATTGGTATCGACGTCTTAAATTTGGAAGCATTAACAGCTGGGAGGACTTGGAGAGCATGTTCCTCACTCATTTCTTTGATGATGATAACGAAGTGTCGGTCAGGACACTCTTCGATGAGAAACAAAGAAATGGAGAGTCGGTGGATACCTTCATCAAACGCTTCCGCAATCAGGCAATGAACTACAAGGACCCCATCACGGAAGAATTTATCTTGCAGACTTGTCACAACAATTTGTCCATTAACATCCTGGATGTTATGGGAGTAGAGCCGCTCAAGACATGGAAGTATTTGAAGGCCCAAGGAGAGCAAGCTGAGCGATTCCTCAAAAGGAAGAAGGCCGAGAGGAGCCAACCGATGGCTAGTTCTCCAAACTCGAACTTCGCCTCTCATGATAGGAGCGAAGCACCTGCAACGGCTGCTAATCAAACGTCGCAACAGCAAACCCGGAGGCAGCAAAAGACTTCGGATCAGAGGCCTCAAAAAGAGTACTCCTTCAAGGACGAAGATGTTCCAGCCATCTTCAAATCCCTCCTTGACAATAACAAGATCAAGCTCCCACCGATTGTGAATCAGGAGGAAGCTGACGATATTGTGGATCCGAAGTACTGCGCATACCACAGGAGGATCCATCACCCAACCAAGGCGTGCTTTACACTCAAGGATAGCATCCAAACCTTGATTGAAGCCGGCGTCATAACGCTAGAGTGAGCCGGTTAAGAACGGCACAACTCGACCGGTATAAGAGTATAAACTGCTTCCTGCAACTCCAATGAGTACACGAGTATAAACTGTTTCTCAACCCTCCGATCGGTATAAGAGGCTAAATTGCTCCCTGATACTCCAATAGGTATATGAGTCTAAACTATTTCCTCCCTTCCACGGGAAGTTCCTGGAGAGTTCCACGCGTGGTATTCTTAAGGATAACCCGATCGTGCATACACCTAGTTTTGCAAAGAAAGCTGGGGGTGGAACCCGAACACTCTTTTGCTGAGATGAAAGCCGATCACTTCGTTGGATCGCTTTTTCCTCACAAAACTTTCAATGGTGTTTGACGACTCATAATCTCCACCACACAATTCCCACTTGGTCAAACCTTACTACAGTTAGAGCCACAACCAAAATCCCTTCTCGATTCCTTCAATGAACGAGAGGTCCACTTTCAAATCGAGCGATCGAACCTTCCTACGGTTAGGATCGTCTCAAATCTCCCATTTGGTCAAACCTTACTACAGTTAGGGCCACAACCAAAATCCCCTCTCGATTCCTTCAATGAACGAGAGGTCCAATTTCAAATTCGGTAACCAAACCTTACGACAGTTAGGATTATCCGAATCTTTTCGATTCTCGGAGTGGAGATTCCACTCTTAGTTTCATCCTTTCGGATTCTGGGGGTGGAGATCCCACCTCGAGTTTCCTTTCCAACTGAAGATAGAATATAAAATTCTTCCTCTTCAGCACTGTGAGACAGAATATAAAATTCTTCCTCTCTCAGCCTTTCGATTCTCGGAGTGGAGATCCCACTCCTAGTTTCACCTGTCGGATTCTGGGGGTGGAGATCCCACCTCGAGTTTCCTTTCCAACTGAAGATAGAATATAAAATTCTTCCTCTTCAGCACTGTGAGACAGAATATAAAATTCTTCCTCTCTCAGCCTTTCGATTCTCGGAGTGGAGATCCCACTCCTAATTTCACCTGTCGGATTCTGGGGGTGGAGATCCCACCTCGAGTTTCCT
>BQKN01064560.1:205793-229054 GCA_022839385.1 Asparagus kiusianus
AGGGGTGTCTCACAAATTTTTGACGCCGAAGCGCCTTTTTGGGGGTGTCTTGGACTCCTTTTACGGCGAAACACCTTTTTGGGGGTGTCTTGGCCTCCTTTTACGACGAAACACCTTTTACGGCGAAACACCTTTTACGACGAAACACCTTTTTGGGGGCAGCCCCTAGGGCCTCCTCTTGGCCTATAAATAGCCTCCCTTGGCCTCCATTTGAGGGGGCTCCCAATTCTTGGCTGAATTATCTTGGCTTAGAATTGCTCTTGGTCTGAAGCGGCGAAGCCCTGCTGGAGTAAGGGGTGAGGTCTGAATTTTGAAGTGGCGAAGCCCTGCCGGATCGAGGAGTGAGACTTCTTCTTCATTCCCCTTTTCTTTTCCTTGGTATTACCCTTCGCAGGTAATACTAAGAAGAGCTAATGTATCGTTTTAGCCGAGATATAAGCTTTAAACTTCTAAGATCTCACGCGGATCGACGAAGTGTTGTTTCTATATCCCTTCGCGGATAGACGAAACTCTGCCAGATTCTTCCGGAAAGGATCTGATCGACCGGTGGTCCACGGATATCAACATCCCCGTCACAGGCTAAAGACCCACGCAAGCGAGACCGCACCAAAACGGGATCTCGTGTTTATTTTCGTTAGAGTTGTAATCTTTGTTTTGTTGCACAAGTAGATCTTATAAAAAGTTCGAATCTTTATTTGATATTTGTTGTAACGCTTGAAGTTGTAACAGATCTCAAAAGCAATGAAAACAGCAACTTTTCCCGAAAACAAGCTGGCGACCACAGTGGGAGCCACCGACCTCGCTGCCGAGATCGGAGTGACGCAACCGGCCTTCAAGATCCGGGTGAATGAAGAGATCGAATACGAGTTCGATCAGCAGAAGTTCGAAGTATACCTCTCCTCCTCCTCCAGATCCGCCTCTCCAAGCAGGCACGGGAAGACTCCATCTTCCCGAAGGGCTCGTGGGATCTCCAGCTCCAATATCCAAGATCCCATCGTCGTTGCTACCTCCGCACCACACAACGCCCCTACGTCGTTCAGCGTGGTCGAGGTCGCAACTCCAGCTCTCCCTCCCGCAACAAAGGTGACGGTTGAAGTTGCTCCAACCATGTTAAAGAGGGCGTGCCAAAGACGACGTCAAAACCTCGCTCGTCAGATGGCCAAGGCTTTGGAGCCGATGGACGGGATCCGTTACAACATGGATCTGAAAGCCAGGCAGCGCCAAGAGCAGCAACGGCGAACAATTAACCCCTCCTCTAAAGCGGAGACAAGTGAATGGATCCGTGTCAAGAGGACGCGCTCTACTCTCAAAGTGCGAATCAAGAAACGCCGCGCTTTGCTTGCGCACGCCCAACTCCTTCTGCAGGAAACGAAGGAGATGCAGAAAGAAGAGGCGGTCAAAAAGCCGTCCACACACAAATAGGCTTGGATGCTAAAACCAAAAGCAGCACCTAAGGCGGAAGGGGACAAGATTGTCATCCGGCCTACTTCAAATCCAGATCCCGTTCTTGCCCCTCCTACGGAGTTCAGCAAGAATGTGGATCCCTCAAGAGCCAGAATCCCTTTGATGGGTCGCCTCGGTCCTCTACCCGAAGATCGAGGTAAGGCACCCGTCAAAGAGCGATTGGGACCGTTGAAAAGTCCCCAGAAAACAAGTCAGAATGGGGGTGATATCAATCCCCCCAAGAGAGGGAAAGCCCCTATTACCGACCGCATCGGATTACGGGTCAAAGTTCAAGAGCCCGTTAGGCTTTCACGCTCCCAAAAGCGTAAAAGTGAACGCGCGACTCTTGAAAACGCTAATAAAGCGTCGTATCCCCAGATGGAGACACATTCGTCTGATGATGATTGTGTTATACCTGGGAAGTCATACCAACACTCTATAAGTTGCTCCAGTTATCAAACTGATGAGTTGTACTATAGAGCTGGGGGCGTGGCTAAGTCTCGAAAGAGATACGCTCAAGACACGGAGCCCCACTGTCCGTGTGCTAACATCATCAAGGCGGTGTTGTCAGAGTGCTGCTGTCCTCGAACCTCAAAGAGAGTCTCGGTGTTCGAGAGAATCTCCAAGCCAAGGCATTTCCGACAAAGAAGAACGGTGATTAAAGACGGAGAAATTCCGAGGGTCACCGCTAACATGACCAGAAAAGGGACATCGGCACAGGATGATCTCGAGTCGATTCCAGAGCTATCTCAACGTGTAACTCGTCTGCAGTCCAGAGCCATCATTCGAGAAACGTATGGCAGGGTTCAGACAAGATTACCTTCAGGAGACGAGGAATCCGATGCTGGCTCGGCGGTCGCATCTGACAATACCGTATCCAGCGAAGGACATCCTCATGAATCACTTATGATCAGCACCGAGCAAATAACCAAGATCATTGAGGATGCTCTAGCTAAGCAAAAAGAAACATTCCAAGTCGACATGGAAATGGCTATGCAAGAGATGAGACAAGTGCATGATCAACAAATCCAAGCTTTGTCAAATCGGCTAGTTGAATCCAGCCGTCGCAACCATGCTAACCAAGCAGGTAGTGATTCAGAGGTGGACGAACGTCTCAATGCTGAGAACCCTCTCCTGGACCAGAACACTGGGGGTGATCCCATTGAGGGCAATAATACCGGGGGTGGTCCCACCAAAGATGATGATGCTGGGGGTGGCCGCATAATTCCTCTCAAAAATTATCCAAAGAAGGATACAGATGAGGATGAAAGGATGAAGGATCTCGAGAGCAAAATTAACGCATTAATGTCTGCTCGAGAGGTAAAGAAAACCGGAATTCCTTATCCTTACCCGAAAGAGTGGGACTCGATTCCGTATCCGGCGAAGTTCAACCTAATCAATTTCACGCCATTCGACGGGAGGGGTTCGCCTACTCAGCATCTAATTTACTTCAAGTCCCACTTGGGCACGATCTCCGGCAATGAAGCCTTGATGGTTCGGTCATTCGTCGGCACCCTTCGCGGGCCTGCCTTCGATTGGTATCGACGTCTTAAATTTGGAAGCATTAACAGCTGGGAGGACTTGGAGAGCATGTTCCTCACTCATTTCTTTGATGATGATAACGAAGTGTCGGTCAGGACACTCTTCGATGAGAAACAAAGAAATGGAGAGTCGGTGGATACCTTCATCAAACGCTTCCGCAATCAGGCAATGAACTACAAGGACCCCATCACGGAAGAATTTATCTTGCAGACTTGTCACAACAATTTGTCCATTAACATCCTGGATGTTATGGGAGTAGAGCCGCTCAAGACATGGAAGTATTTGAAGGCCCAAGGAGAGCAAGCTGAGCGATTCCTCAAAAGGAAGAAGGCCGAGAGGAGCCAACCGATGGCTAGTTCTCCAAACTCGAACTTCGCCTCTCATGATAGGAGCGAAGCACCTGCAACGGCTGCTAATCAAACGTCGCAACAGCAAACCCGGAGGCAGCAAAAGACTTCGGATCAGAGGCCTCAAAAAGAGTACTCCTTCAAGGACGAAGATGTTCCAGCCATCTTCAAATCCCTCCTTGACAATAACAAGATCAAGCTCCCACCGATTGTGAATCAGGAGGAAGCTGACGATATTGTGGATCCGAAGTACTGCGCATACCACAGGAGGATCCATCACCCAACCAAGGCGTGCTTTACACTCAAGGATAGCATCCAAACCTTGATTGAAGCCGGCGTCATAACGCTAGAGTGAGCCGGTTAAGAACGGCACAACTCGACCGGTATAAGAGTATAAACTGCTTCCTGCAACTCCAATGAGTACACGAGTATAAACTGTTTCTCAACCCTCCGATCGGTATAAGAGGCTAAATTGCTCCCTGATACTCCAATAGGTATATGAGTCTAAACTATTTCCTCCCTTCCACGGGAAGTTCCTGGAGAGTTCCACGCGTGGTATTCTTAAGGATAACCCGATCGTGCATACACCTAGTTTTGCAAAGAAAGCTGGGGGTGGAACCCGAACACTCTTTTGCTGAGATGAAAGCCGATCACTTCGTTGGATCGCTTTTTCCTCACAAAACTTTCAATGGTGTTTGACGACTCATAATCTCCACCACACAATTCCCACTTGGTCAAACCTTACTACAGTTAGAGCCACAACCAAAATCCCTTCTCGATTCCTTCAATGAACGAGAGGTCCACTTTCAAATCGAGCGATCGAACCTTCCTACGGTTAGGATCGTCTCAAATCTCCCATTTGGTCAAACCTTACTACAGTTAGGGCCACAACCAAAATCCCCTCTCGATTCCTTCAATGAACGAGAGGTCCAATTTCAAATTCGGTAACCAAACCTTACGACAGTTAGGATTATCCGAATCTTTTCGATTCTCGGAGTGGAGATTCCACTCTTAGTTTCATCCTTTCGGATTCTGGGGGTGGAGATCCCACCTCGAGTTTCCTTTCCAACTGAAGATAGAATATAAAATTCTTCCTCTTCAGCACTGTGAGACAGAATATAAAATTCTTCCTCTCTCAGCCTTTCGATTCTCGGAGTGGAGATCCCACTCCTAATTTCACCTGTCGGATTCTGGGGGTGGAGATCCCACCTCGAGTTTCCTTTCCAACTGAAGATAGAATATAAAATTCTTCCTCTTCAGCAATGGGAGATAGAATATAAAATTCTTCCTCTCTCATTGAGCCTCCTTTCCCATTGAAGATAGAATATAAAATTCTTCCTCTTCAATACCGGGAGATAGAATATAAAATTCTTCCTCTCCCCTTTTCCCCTGTCTTTGCTTTTAGAAAAGACAAGGATGAAGTCAACGCCTAACAAGCATTGCCGGGTAGTCTTTCCCGTGAGAAAGACGAAGTCTATGTATTCAAGATCATAGCACTTTCCCCTGTCTTTGTTTTTAGAAAAGACAGAGATGAAGTCAACGCCTAACACGCGTTGCCGGGTAGTCTATTCCCGTGAGAAAGACGAAGCCTATGTATTCAAAATCATAGCACTAAGTCTAAGAAAAACAATTTTCTTAGCACAACGTTACATGCGGAACGGATTTAAACAATCCGCATGCTAGCCCGATTCAAACGGTAATCGGTAAAGGCATGTCAAACCCGTTGAAGGCTGGGGGTTTGCCAAAAATCCCAAAGTCAGTGCCTAACACGCGCTGCCGGTTAGTCCTTAACCATAAAAAGAGGACAAAAGCCCACATATTCTACATTGTGGCAGGTTGTTATTAATAACACCATAATCCGTGCTTCACACGTACGGGGAATTTTATCCCGAATCCTAAGTAGGGATAAGTCATCGCCTAACACGCGTTGCTGGTTTAGTCTTTCACCGATTGAGAAAAGACACCAGAGTTCGATTCTAGGGTATTATATCCTGAAACCTAAGTAAGGATAAAGTCTGCGCCTAACACGCGCTGCCGAGTAGCCTATTCCCGTAACAATAGCGAAGTCTATGTATTCAAAATCATAGCACCTTTTCCCTTGTCTTTGCTTTTAGAAAAGACAGAGATAAAGTCAACGCCTAACACGCGTTGCCGGGTAGTCTTTCCCGCGAGAAAGACGAAGCCTACGTATTCGAAGTCGTAGCATCAAGCCTAAGGGAGTCAATTCCTTTAGCACAACGTCATATGCGGAACGGACTTAAACAATCCGCATGCTAGCCCGACTCAAACGGTAATTGGTAAAGGCTCATCAAATCCGTTGATGGCTGAGAATTTGCCAAAAAATTCTATAAGTACGAGTCATTGATGCATCACCCCTGTTGGTTGGTCTCGTGACTCGATTATCCGACAAGATCCACATATGCAGATGAATCAGCTTTAACAAGTTGGTCCTGCAATCCATTCACAAATCTTTTGGTTTGGTTTCTGCATGCCTTTATCAGAAGATGTTCCGCTGCCCTTTTGCAAATAAGCCCCTACGGGCTGTTTTGCAAATAAACCCCTCAACAATCCTTCAATCCCCTTGCATAAAGCACCCCTCACCTCCTTTGATCAAATGGACATAAATCCAAGCCTCAAAACTTCAGTTCCATTTTGCATAAAAAACCCAACGAATTTCAGTCCACTTTTACATAAAAGTCCCCCAAATTTCGGCCATAGTATAGGTTTTGCATAAAACCCCCCAATACTCGCGCATAGGCCACCCATCATCAAAAGAATCAATCTTTTAACCAAAAGTTATGGTATTTGCATGGGAATCCATGGCCTACCCCCTCATTACAAGCAAAACTTATCCAATCAAAGGAGCCTTCTTTGAGCTTGGGGGTGTAGGAAGAAACCCTAATCAGAGAGGGGAAATTTTCGACCAATGGGTACCCACCAAAATCCGAACTTCAATGGAGGTTGATGGGTTCTTGAGAAGCAAATCAATGGAGGAAGTTTGGAGGAAGAAGAAGAAGAGAGGCAGAAGATAAGAGAGAATCTCTTTTGAAATTTGAAATAGGGGGGACTATAAACAAAAGACAAAAGAGGATAAGGCCAAAAGAGAAGAGGGGGGGACCATCTAGGGGGAGACACCCCTAGAGGTGTCTCGGCAAAACCGAGACACCCCAAGGGTGTCTCGGCTTTGCCGAGACACCTCATGGGTGTCTCGGCAATTCGAGACCACCCCAAGGGTGTCTCGGCCTTGCCGGGGCACCCCGGGGTGCTTTGCCCGGGTTTTGACCCCCCGAACGATTTTCTGATACCCCGAATTGATTTACAAACCCCGATGGTTCTGAAAATGTCCATTCCTCGCCGATAGTTGAACATGTTGGTGAATTCCACAAATTGACTTTCGACGATTTGAAACCCTAAGGGTGGCACCGGTCAACGCGTAACCCTAGGTCAACGCCGGACAGCGCGTTGCGACAAGAGTCAACACGCGGCGACAAAAGTCAACGCGTGACGACAAAAGTCAACCCACGCGGTTCGAAACCCTAGGGTAGACGCCGGACAACGCGTAACCCTAGGTCAACGCCGGTCAGCGCGTTGCGATAAAAGTCAACACGCGGCGACAAAAGTCAACGCGTGACGACAAAAGTCAACCCACGTGGTTCAAAACCCTAAGGTGGACGCCGGTCAACGCGTAACCTTAGGTCAACGCCGGATAGCGCGTTGCGACAAAAGTCAACACGTGACGACGAAAGTCAACACGTGACGACAAAAGTCAACCCACGCGGTTCAAAACCCTAAGGTGGACGCCGATCAACGCGTAACCTTAGGTCAACGCCGGACAGCGCGTTGCGGCAAAAGTCAACATGTGGCGACGAAAGTCAACACGTAATGACGAAAGTCAACCCACACGGTTCGAAACCCTAAGGTCGACGCCAGTCAACGCGTAACCTTAGGTCAACGCCGGACAGCGCGTTGCGTCAAAAGTCAACACGTGGCGACGAAAGTCAACACGTGACGACAAAAGTCAACCCACGTGGTTCAAAACCCTAAGGTGGACGCCGGTCAACGCGTAACCTTAGGTCAACGCCGGACAGCGCGTTGCGACAAAAGTCAACACGTGACGACGAAAGTCAACACGTGATGACAAAAGTCAACCCACGCGGTTCAAAACCCTAAGGTGGACGCCGGTCAACGCGTAACCTTAGGTCAACGCCGGACAGCGCGTTGCGACAAAAGTCAACATGTGGCGACAAAAGTCAACACGTAATGACGAAAGTCAACCCACGCGGTTCGAAACCCTAAGGTCGACGCCGGTCAACGCGTAACCTTAGGTCAACGCCGGACAGCACGTTGCGTCAAAAGTCAACACGTGGCGACGAAAGTCAACACGTGACGATAAAAGTCAACCCACGCGGTTCAAAACCCTAAGGTGGATGCCGGTCGACGCGTAACCTTAGGTCAACGCCGGACAGCGCATTGCGACAAGAGTCAACACGTGGCGATAAAAGTCAACACGTGACGACAAAAGTCAACCCACGCGGTTCAAAACCCTAAGGTGGACGTCGGTCAACGCGTAACCTTAGGTCAATGCTAATCGACGCGTTGTGACAAAAAGTCAACCCACAGTGATCCGAAACCCCAAGTCAACACGATGTGACAGGGATAGCAAGTTCAAAAGTTAACTCAATGACATGAGCCAAACTCAACTCACCAGCTGTAGACTCGAGACTCCAACGACGGCCAGGCGATAAACGCAGCGCCGGAACAACTTCGGTTATTCGACAAAGCACCGGATAAACCGAAAATCGAAGGAGCCAAGAGTTGAAGCGAACCACAGGTCCTTTATGCCGACTGAAGGCTGGACCAATCATATCCAAAGTATTCCGGTCTCTTCTATAAAAGAAACGAATCCGAAATACTTTGGAGGGGGTATCTGTAGGCATCGAAAATTGCCGATAGGTCCCTGCACACAGCTCAGTGTTAACGAGCGACGATTGAACATCACTACCCGGTTCACAAGAGTTCAAATGACATCGGTAAGCGCCTGAAGTGAACCGACGGACTACGTGAGCCGACAGAACCTTAGGACAACGGGGATACGGACTGACCGGAAACCCCGTGATCACCGCAAATGGACCAACACCCATCGTGTCCTATTTGCCTCGCTGATCATCCAACCATCGGGATCGATAGAGCTCTTCGTCAGAATTCCAACGTATCCTGAATCACGCAAATCCGAGTTGGGACGAAGAATCAACGGCGGGACAACGGCAGACGATCTCGGACTGAACCGGGACACCCGGGGTACCTCGGCGGGCTCGAAACACCCGAGGGGTGTCTTGGCAAAACCAAGACACCCTAGGGGTGTCTCGGCCAAGCCCTAGGGTGTCTCGGCCAGGCCGAGACACCCCATGGGTGTCTCGGCCTAGCCGAGACACCTAGGTGGTGTCCTTGGTTGTTTTTCCCCCCTACCTCTTGTTTGCCTATAAATAGGCCCTCTAGGCCTCCATTCAAAGGCCTTGGTTTTGGGAGAGAAATTTCTGGTCTTGAGCTTCGCACTTGAGATCTAAAATTTTAGAGAAGAGCGGCGAAGCCCTACCGGAGCGAGGAGTCGGAGTGTTAAAGAAAGCGGCGAAGCCCTGCCGGAACGAGAAGTGAGAGTTCTTCCTCAACCTTCATTCACCCCCTTCTCTTTTCCTTAGTGTTGCCCATTAGCGGTGATACTAAGAAGAGCTAGTGTCTCGTTTTAGCCGAGACATACGCTTCCAAACTTCCAAGATCTCACGCGGATCGACGAAGTTCTGTTTCTATATCCCACGCGGATAGACGAAACTCTGTCGAATTCTTCCGGAAAGGATCTGATCGACCAGTGGTCCACGGATATCAACATCCCCGTCACAGGCTAAAGACCCACGCAAGTGAGACCGCACCAAAACAGGATCTCGTGTTTATTTTCGATAAAGTTGTAATCTTTGTTTCGTTGCACGAGTAGATCTTATAAAAAGATCGAATCTTTATTTGATATTTTTTGTAATGTCTGAAGTTGTAACAGATCTCAAAGCAATGAATACAGCAACTTTTCCCAAAAATAGAGCCAGAAAGAGAAGTCCTCGTAGGCTCGAGACTCAATGCCCCTGTTCCAAACTTATTCGGGCAGTATTATCTGAATGCAGATGCAACAATACAGTCCCTGAAAGAGTTTCGGTGTTCGAAAGGCTCAGCACTGAAACGCCAAAGCCAAGGCCTAGGCGTTTCCGACGAAGGAGAGCGGTGGTTGAAGATGGAGAATTTCCAAGGGTCACCGCTAACATGACCAGCAAAAGGACATCGACGCGGGATGATCTCGAGTCGATTCTGAAAGCATCCCGGCGTCTAACCCGTCTGCAGTTCGGAGCTATCGCACGAGGAACTTATGGTAGAGTTCGGATAAGACCACCTTCAGAAGATGAGGAATCGGATGCTTGCTCTGCGGTTGCGTCTGACAACACCGTATCCAGCGAAGGAGAACCCCGCGAGTCATTCATGATAAGCGCGGAACAAGTGGCCAAGATGCTCGAAGAAGCCATGGCCAAACAACAGGAGAGCTTCAGGCTCGAGATGCAGATGGCCATGCAGACTATGAAAGAGATGCATGACCAACAACTCTAGGCACTGAGGAACCAACAAGGTGAATCAAGTCGTCATAACCAGAACAATCTGGAAGATGAGGACACAGGTGCAAATGAAACTCATAATGCCAATGACCCTCCCATCAACGCAGGGGGTGGTAATGAGGATGCCAACGAAGATACAAGTGAAAACTTGAAGATCAAAAGCCTCGAGAGCAAAATCAATACCTTGATGTCCGCTCAAGAGGTGAAGAAAACGGGCATTCCTTGTCCATACCCAAGGGAGTGGGAGTCAATCCCCTATCCGGCGAAGTTTAGTCTAATCAACTTCACGCCGTTCGATGGGAAAGGTTCCCCCACTCAGTATTTGATTTATTTCAAATCGCACCTGGGTGTTATCTCCGGCAATGAGCCTCTGATGGTGCGGTCATTCGTTGGCACTCTTCGCGGAGCCGCCTTCGATTGGTATCGCCGCCTCAAGCCAGGAAGCGTGAATAGCTGGGACGACATGGAGACAAAATTCCTCGCTAACTTCTTCGACGACGATACCGAGATATCCATCGGAACGTTGCTCGACGAGAAACAAAAGGACGGAGAGTTAGTCGATACCTTCGTCAAAAGGTTCCGGAACAAAGCAATAAACTGTCGGGACCCGATCACTGAGGAGTTCATTCTCCAGACTTGCCACAACAACCTCACATTGGACGTGTTGGAAGCAATGGGAACAGCACCGTCCAACACTTGGAAAGACTTGAAGGTCCGAGGGGAACAAGCCGAACGCTTCCTTCGAAGGAAGAAGGCCGAGAGGAGTCAATCAACGACAAATCCTCCAAACTCGAACTTCGCCTCCCGTGGTAAAGGAAAGACACCCGCAACGACTGTCGATGCTAATCAAACATCGCAACAGCAGTCCCGGAGGCATCAAAAGACTTCGGATCAAAGGCCTCAAAAAGAGTACTCCTTCAAGGACGAAGATGTTCCAGCCATCTTCAAATCCCTCCTTAACAATAACAAGATCAAGCTCCCACCGATCACGAATCAAGAGGAAGCTGACGATATTGCGGATCCGAAGTACTGCGCATACCACAGGAGGATCCTTCACCCAACCAAGGCGTTCTTTACACTCAAGAATAGCATCCAAACCTTGGTTGAAGCCGGCGTCATAACGCTAGAGTGAGCCAGTTAAAAACGGCAAAACTCCGACCGGTATAAGAGTATAAACTGCTTCCTGAAACTCCAAAGAGTATACGAGTATAAGCTGTTTCTCAATCCTCCGACCGGTATAAGAGGTTAAACTGCTCCCTGATACTCCAATAGGTATATGAGTCTAAATTATTTCCTTTCTTCCACGGGAAGTTCCTGGAGAGTGACACGCGTGGTGTTCTTAAGGATAACCCGATCGTGCATCTAATTCAATGATACACCCAGTTTTGTAAAGAAAGCTGGGGGTGGATAATTCAGGTAACGGGAAGTTCCCGGAAGAATGTTAAATGTAATATTCTTAGGGATAACCTGGTCATTATGAATAAAGTGATGAGCACTAAACTCCTAATGCTTAGAATTTTAATTTATCAATCATTAACGAATTGTCAAAACCCTTTGTGTTAAGCCCTTATCACTTAACATCAAGAACCCCCTTTGAGTGATTTGTACGAATCAACATTCCTACGGTGATTTGTACTCTCACTCTCCTTTTTCCCATTTGGTCAAACCTTCCTACAGTTAGGACCAAAACCAAAATCCCCTCTCGATTCCTTCAATGAACGAGAGGTCCACAAGTCAGAGCGATCAAACCTTCTTACAGTTAGGATCGTCTTAAACCCCTCACTTGGTCAAACCTTCCTACAGTTAGGACCACGACAAAAATCCCCTCTCGATTCCTTCAATGAACGAGAGGCCCACAAATTGAGCGGTCAAACCTTCCTACAATTAGGATCGTCTCAAACCTCCCATTTGGTCAAACCTTCCTACAGTTAGGACCAAAACCAAAATCCCCTCTCGATTCCTTCAATGAACGAGAGGTCCACTTTCAAATTGAGCGATCAAACCCTCCTATAGTTAGGATCGTCTCAAACCTCCCATTTGGTCAAACCTTCCTACAGTTAGGGCCAAAACCAAAATCCCCTCTCGATTCCTTCAATGAACGAGAGGTCCACTTTCAAATCGAGCGATCAAACCTTCCTACAGTTAGGATCATCTCAAATCCCCCACTTGGTCAAACCTTCCTACAGTTAGGACCAAAACCAAAATCCCCTCTCGATTCCTTCAATGAACGAGAGGCCCACAAATCGAGTGATCAAACCTTCCTACAGTTAGGGTCATCTCAAGCTCCCGTTTGGTCAAACCTTCCTACAGTTAGGACTAAAACCACAATTCACTCTCGATAAACGAGAAATCCATCTTTAGCTCGGTAATCAAACCTTCCGACAGTTAGGGTTATCCGAATCTTTTCGATTCTCGGAGTGGAGATCCCACTCTCAGTTTCACCTTTCCGGATTCTGGGGGTGGAGATCCCACCTCAAGTCTCCTTTCTTTGTTTAGGGAATAGAATATAAAATTCTTCCTTCCCACACCAATCCTTTTCCAAGAATTTAGGATTCATCCTAGGAAGTTTATCCCGAATCCTAAGAAAGGATAAGTCTGCGCCTAACACGTGCCGCCGGTTAGTTCTTAACCATTAAAAAGAACACCCGTCCACATATTCAACATTGTGGCAGGTTGTTATTAATAACACCGAAATCCATGCCTTACACGCATGGGGAATTTCATCCTGAATCCTAAGAAAGGATATGCCGACGCCTAACACGCGTCGCCGGTTTAGTCTTTCACCGATTGAAAAAGGCACCAGGGTCTAAACCTGGGGAATTTTATCCCGAAGCTTAAGTAGGGATAAGCCAACGTCTAATACACGTTGCTGGGTAGCCTATTCCCACAACAATGGCGAAGTCTACATATTCGAAGTTGTAGCACAAAGTCTAAGGAAGTTCATTCCTTTAGCACAACGTCACATGCGGAACGGACTAAAACAATCCGCATGCTAGCCCGACTCAAACGGTAGTCGGTAAAGGCTAATCAAATCCGTTGAAGGCTGGGGGTTAGCCAAAAACCCTAAAGTCAACGCCTAACACGCGTCGCCGGGTAACCTATTCCCGTGACAAATGGTAAAGTCTATGTATTCAACATCATAGCACAAAGTCTAAAGGAGTTCATTCCTTTAGCACAACGTCACATGCGGAACGGATTTAGACAATCCGCATGTAAGCCCGATTCAAACGGTAATCGGTAAGAGCACGTCAAATCCGTTGAAGGCTGAGGATTTGCCAAAAATCCTAAGTCAATGTCTCATACACGTTGTTGTTTAGTCTTTTCACAGGAGAAAGACGAAGTCTACGTATTCAATATCGTAGCACTAAAAGGGTTAACTCTTTTAGCTTAACGTCACATGCGGAACGGACTTAAACAATCCGTATGCTAGCCCGACTCAAACGGTAGTCGGTAAAGGCACATCAAACCCGTTGATGGCTGAGAATTTGCCAAAAATTCTATAAGTACGAGTCATTGACGCATCAATTCTATGGATTGGTCTCATGACTCAAGTATCCGCCACGCTCCAACTCCTTAAGAGCTTAAACTGTGTATACTCTAGAAGACGTACGAGTATAAACTGTGTCGGACGTCGAACAATACGTCGCAATGAAGCCTGGACGCCGGACAACGCGTCACAAAGAAGCTCAAACGCTGAACAACGCGTTGTAAATGAAGATTCAACGCCGTCAATCGATGATCAGTTCTATGTTAAATCAACCAACTCGAGCTAAAAAGTCAAGAAGTCAAGAATCGACTTCAAGTTCAGAATTCCGACAAACGGTCAGACAATAAATGCAGCACCGGAATCCTTACAGACGTTCGACAAAGCACCGAATAGCCTGAAGGAATTGAAGGAATCCAGAACAGAAGCCATTCCAATGTCCCGTTACGCCGACTGAAGGTTGGGACAATCACATCCAAAGTATTCCAGACTCTTCTATAAAAGAACGAGGCTGAAATACTTTGGAGGGGGTATCTGTAGGCGTATAAAATTGCCTATAGGTCCCTTAACACAGCTCGACGACGCCGATTCAACAAACGGACCATCGAGCGACGTATCCAAACAAGACTGTTAGCCCACAACGCCGAAGCCAAGCGACACGCGGGATAACGAGGCTACGAAGCCGACGAACCGCACGTAAACAACCGAATGGATCCACTCACGTGCGGAATCAAGCCTCGGATTCGAACTCAGAAGTGGGTTTACTGCCAAATCAAGAATCGGATCAATGAATCGAATCCGAACAAGTCAACCACACAACCGGATCGAAGTCCAAATTAACAACGAATCGAACCGGAACACGGATGAAAACCGAAAAAGACAAAATGACGGAACCCGGGGGGACTCGGCCTGAACCGAGCCACCCCAAGGTGGCTCGGCCCAAGCCGAGCCACCCTAGGGTGGCTCGGTGGCCGAGCCACCCTGGGGTGGCCGGCCATGTTCCCTCCTCCCTCTCTCTTGTGTACACGTGCACGGGCACAGTGAGGAGAGGTTATAAATAGGGGGCTTGGTTGTTCATTGAGGAGGTTGGACTTTGGAGGAGGCGAAGCCCTGCAGAATTGAAATCTCAGATCTAAAAAAGATTCAACCTTTGGGGATTCAAAGACTTGGACACTCGGATTCGGTTCTTGGCGAGCACCCGCACCAAACAAGGCAGGAGTTCGAAGGAATTTAATCCTCAGATCTACGTGGTTAAACTCCGGATCAAAGCTTGGTTCTTTGATCCCGAGGTTCGAGCGGTTGTTTCCTTGGTGAAACAATCCCTCCGGCTATTATCTCCCTTGGTGGAATAATACCCGTTATACTGCGTAGATCCCACCGGATCTAGATCTCACGGTGGTCCACGGTAAACAACCCCGGCACAGGCAAAGAACCCACAAAAGCGAGTGACCGCAAAACAGGAGCTCGCGATTTGTTCGACAAACAAGGAAACAAAAGTTGTAATCTTTCTTTATTTTTATTTGATTTTTTCATTGTAACCGGATCTTATAAAAAGACCGGATCTTTGTAACCGATAAACAGTTATTGAGATGGCAATGATATCAATGAAGAAAGCTACAAATTTTCCCGCGAACAGTCCACATATTCAACATTGTGGCAGGTTGTTATTAATAACACCAAAATCCATGCCTTACACGTGTGGGGAATTTCATCCTGAATCCTAAGAAAGGATATGCCGATGCCTAACACGCGTCGCCAGTTTGGTCTTTATCCGTAGAAAAAGATACCAGAGCCTGACTATGGGGACCTTTATCCCTAAGACTAAGTAGGGGTAAGTCAACGTCTAATACACGTTGCTGGGAAGCCTATTCCCATAACAACGGCAAAGTCTATGTATTCGACATCATAGCACGAAGTCTCAGAGAATTCAATCTCTGAGCACAACGTTACATGCGAACGGATTTAAACAATCCGCATGTAAGCCCGATTCAAACGGTAATCGGTAAGAGCACGTCAAATCCGTTGAAGGCTGAGGATTTGCCAAAAATCCTAAGTCAACGTCTCATACACGTTGCTGTTTAGTCTTTTCACAAGAGAAAGACGAAGTCTACGTATTCAATGTCGTAGCACTAAAAGAGTTAACTCTTTTAGCTTAATGTCATGTGCGGAGCGGATTTTAACAATCCGCATGCTAGCCCGACTCAAACGGTAGTCGGTAAAGGCTAATCAAATCCGTTGAAGGCTGGGGGTTAGCCAAAAATCCTAAAGTCAACACCTCACACGTGTCGCCGGGTAGCCTATTCCCGTAACAATGGCGAAGTCTATGTATTCGACATCATAGCACAAAGTCTCAGAGAATTCAATCTCTGAGCACAACGTTACATGCGAACGGATTTAAACAATTCGCATGCTAGCCCGACTCAAACGGTAGTCGGTAAAGGCTCATCAAACCCGTTGATGGCTGAGGGTTTGCCAAAAATCCTATGAGTATTATGGTTAACATTTCAAACGGAATGACGAATCATAATAAAAATAAAGATGAAAACTAGTCTCACTAAAAGAATCAAGAGTCAAAACACTCAGCAAACAAAATTATACATCAAGCCCGTGGCTAAAAATCTGCTGACTGATCTTAGACAGCTTATCATCATAAGCTTGACTAAGCTTGGCTCTAATGGACTCCTCGGTGGCGGTCGAAGTCTTCGCAGCAGCCTCCTCGGTCTCGGATAGCTTCTGCTTCAAGGACTTCAACTCATCAGACAAAGCCGCGCAGGTCTGCTGGTCCTGTGTCTTCGTCATCTGAAGAATACCCAAGGTCTCCTTTTCTTCGCGGAGTTCTCTTTCAAGCCGGTCTATCTTGGTTTCACAAGAGATAAGAGAGGAATCGAGTTCGGCAAGTGAAGATAATCTGGTAGCAAGGCCGGTCTCGACTCGAGCTACTCGGTCTCGCTGCATCTGAATCTCAAGCTCAGCAAGAATCTGGTCTCGCGCAGTGACTGTAAGCGGGTGTCCAACTCAGTAGCAATAAATGAAGAGGCGCTGGTATCTCGAAGCTCACGAAACATCTGAAGCTCATGCTCTAGGCAGTCGAGATCGTCAACTATAGCCCTCGCCAAATCTGGATATCCTGCTTTCCTTATCAAATTGACTCTGGAATTAAGGAGAGATTTAAACTGGTGAAGTGAAAGTCCACCGTGAAAGAGTTTGCCAATCATAGCATTCACGAAGGAGAAGAAGGAGCGAACTTCTATACAGATGACGACCTTGTCGGGATCGTCGTCAGATAACAACTCCTTCACTAGGACATGAAGACGAGAAGAACGCCCTACACAAAAAAGGGAGAAGTCCGTCAAAAGTCTTAATAAAAAAAAGAATAGCGCTCCTCAATGAGTTGACTTATACCTTCTTCCCCTTGAGCCGCTGGGGGTGGTGAAGGTGTAACGGTTGTAGGTACATCAACTGGTGTAGTTGGTCTCGCAACCGGCTCAACAGGGTCCTTCTCAACAAAAGCTCCTGTCAAATTCAAAACAAAATTCGCAGAGGCGTTACATTATAGCTGCACTAGTCAAGATTGGCTAGTCCTATAATCAACTCAGAAGGAGGCACATACCTTCAAGGGAACCATCCTCGGGATTGTTAGCAAATGTGGGCTCAGAAAACATATCCCCAGGTAACTGCTCATCAATCTGTGGCGAGCTATACATGAAGTTCAGCATAGGAGTGTCCGCAAACAAGCCTCCCTCGTCAAAATCATCAATCGAGAAGTCTGACACAAGAGAATATAAGTGTCAAAGAAGAATGAAGAGACTACAACCAATAAAAAGGAGTTACCTTGCACAGGTGCATTAGCCTCATGATTTCCAAAATCCTCATTCGCCTCCTGCAGGTCATCTGAAGGAGCAAGAAATACAGAAACAATTAGACGATGCACAAATTCCTTTGTGCGTCATCTAAAAAATACATTGTCAGTGTTAGATGTTCCTGGATTCACGGGATCAGGTCCTACATTGACACTCTCCCCGATGTCAGCAACTCCTGTAGATCTTTCCACCTGAGGCAAGGGGTCAGACTCACCAGGAGATATAGGAACGGGATCAGGGCTCATCTCGCTCTCTCCACGTTCTCCTATATAGAGAAGGGAAAAGTATGAGTCAATGTTCAGAATAATCAAGAGGATGGTTTCAGGGTAGATGTTACCTCCGTCATTAGCAGGATCATCACCAGCCAAATCCATATCAGATGCTCGTGAAGCCACACGAGGTTTGCGGGCTAATCTCTTCCGCCTAGCAGTGGGGATCAAAGGTCTCGCCTGAGGAGGAGGACGGAATTCTTCATCCTGATCAACTGTGGTCCCTGAAACATCAAACCATAGTCAGTTTCAATACTTCTGGAAGATAGAAGGAAAAGATGAATCACAAACCTCGCTCGGAAAAGTCTTCATAATCTTCAGGGTCTCCGCCTGAAACTTCGTCTGCAGAATGAAAGGTCCTCCGTCCCTCTTCATCAATCCGACGAGTCTTGTTCCGTACCCTCTGTGCCCGAGCGTTTTCCCGAATCCTACGGGAATCAACCTGAGAAGCTTCCTCAGCCTCTAGCTCCGCAATCGGCTTCACAGGGATAGTCTTGTTGGCTGCTAACAACCACTTGCAGCTCAAGAAAGTGAGGTTCAACTTCCGATCAGCACTCGGGAGGCTGAACTTAGCACCAGTATAGCCAGTCACGGTCCACAACCATGCACGGAGACCGTCTACCAAACCACTATGGGTCCGAAGCTGCTGACGAGGATTCCCGACGTAAAGCTGATCATAGCCAAACTGGCGAGCGAATCGGCAGGGTAGATATGGCTCTATGAAGCACTGATCCCTCACCCGGAAAGTCAGATAGTCGGGCCTAATATTCACCAGCCAGTTGAAGCAGCCGATGTCTAAGTGAGTCCGATACTCTCTCGGCCTCTCCTCATCTATCAAACACTCGCCGTATCGGCCGGAGAACTGCGGAAAACAAGTGGAAAATGCCCAACACTTGTGGACCTACAGCTGCTGTCTGACATCAGAAAATCCGCGTCCCTCCCACCTGCCATTCTCAAGCAACTGTAACAGTGGAATAGAGTGGTCTATGGCGTTCGGTACCGACATCATATCCGAGCGGTGAAGGACGAACCAAGCCATCAAATAAGCGTACGGAAGCTCCACCTTAAGAGTGGGAATCTGACCTGGCAAATCAGTTTCCTTCCGTGTGAAGGCACTGGAAAGCTGTCGAAGTCCTCGATGGATGTTAGCCACCATCACCGGAAGAAGTGAGAGTTCTTTCTTATAGGCGAGCTGAACTGCTGGGTAAAGTACCTCCAAGGGCAACGCGTCGCCAGACTGATATGGAACCATGCACTTTTTCAACCAGATAGCAAGAAAGCCGGCAAGAAGAGTCATCGGTCGAATCGGTGCGGTAGTATGCCACAAGAATGACTTAAACTTGGTCTTTGCAGGAAAGCCACCCTCAGGACTGCTAGTAGTGTAAGAGTGAGCGTCAATCTTCTTCAGTAGACTGTTCACCTCTGAAGGAGTGAGTGTGCCCAACTCACAAATATCCTCGCCAGAACTGCTCTCCAGATTTTTGAATAAATAATTGGCAAACTGCTTCAGACTCACAGATGCCTTGGTCCTCTTTGCTAAAGGCTCAGATTGTGCCAAAGCAATGTGATAGTGACAAGTAAGATCCCATAGAGTCTCATAGCGATCGGGCATACGATCCTTCAACTGGTCCAATTCATGATTAGAGGGAAAGTACTCCTGGTATAGCATTTGTCCCATGGGCAAGCCAGAAATCCTGTGCATCTCGTGAAGAGCCAAGCCCAACTCCCCCTGTCGGGTCAGAAAAGTGTTCGAGTCTGGATTATATAGCTCGAACAAAGCACAAAAATGCCTCAAACTGACAGGCAAGCCATACATGGTGGCACGAACGGCTGCATACAAACCACAAGCGTGCAACTCCTCGCCCCATCGGCTCAATACGTACGTCGTCATGCGGGTCCACCAAAACTTATCCAAAGAATGGACCCAACCATAAATCCTGTGACGCGTCGCAGGCATCTCCCGTCCTAGAGCAGCGAGGCGATTCCTCAAGGTAGAAGCGGTGGCAAGGAATTCGTTACGTGGTGGTGCATCCAGCCCTAACACTCCAGGATGCAATCCGGTGATATGACTCCTACTCGAGCCAGGAACTACCTGATGAGTGACATAGCCGCAATGGACACTCTCATGATCCTCCGTCAAGCGCCACGACATCTCCCGTGTCACAGCCTGACGCCTGAGCTCAGTCAATGAGCGATGCCGAGGAATCTCCGGCAAGTATATGAAGCCACTGCCGGTCTTATGAAGCCACTGCTCAGCATTAATAAATACAGCTTCTGGGTCGTCGACAGAATCACCAAATAAGAAATCGCTCTTCCGAAGAGGCTGAGTAGAGCTGGCATCCTTCACAAAAGGTGCATCTGTAATCAGCTGGCGAATAGCTCGATGCCCACCTTCCCTCACCACTTGGGCAACCTCAGTCGATATGCCCGAAGCAAACTGAGGAGTAACTGGTATAGGGGAAAGATCGTCAGAGGTCGAATAATACTCGCCACGACGCCCATATACTGCGTGGGATGAGAATGATCCAGAAGGGTATCCCACTGCAAAATAAACAGTTAAACACTGATTAGTCTCAATTATAAAAGGAAATTGAACTTATCTTACAAATAGCTAAGATAGAGTCATTGCCTTATAAAGGGTGAGACGATTTGGCCACATTGTGCAATCACAAAATAGGGTATGTCGACAACATATCCCTGCCTTATAAAGCGCAATGTAGCATCAAATCGCCCCCTTTATTTTTGAGATATGGTTTTGACCAAGCAAAACATATCTTTAAAGTGTCGATCCTCACCAAGGAGAATCAAGGCTCTTCCCGATTGCCTCACCAAGGAGAATAACGTGGGGTAAAAAGGACCAATTTGCAAATTTTTAAGAAAAAAAGGGGCTAATTTGCAAAATTCCCAAACATGCCAAAAAGCGTCGATCCTTACCAAGGAGAATCAAGGCTCTTCCCGATTGCCTCACCAAGGAGAACAACGTGGGGTAAAAAGGATCAGTTTACAAATTTCTAAGAAAAAGGGTTTATTTGCAAAAAAGTAGCTCACCAGCGTAAGAGGGAGGCGCGCCATCAACCGACACAGTAGGGGAACGATCTCTCGGGGCACGAGACATGATGACCTGCAAAATAACTTAAGGGGTTAGATTCAAAAAATAATTTTAGCCCTAATTTTTGCATAAAAACCCCTCAAAATTGCAATTTTTACCCCCTGAAAGATTAGCTCGAGGCGTCAAATCACACCCTCAACCCTTACATACAACCCCACGACTCTATACATTGGATCGAACATGAAAAAGATCAAGATTGTGGAAGATTTACCTGAAGAAAGGCTCGAGATCCAATAAAGATGAGATCTTTAAGGAAACTTGAACCACGCGCTCGAGGGGCCTGAGAAAAATCCTAAAAATAGAGTTTTTGGGAGATTTTTCAGTCCAAGATCAAAAGGAAGCCTAGATCTGGGACGACTATCAAGGTTTGAGGGAGAACGGATGCTCGAGGGAAGAGAAAATCAAAAATAGGTCAAGGGGGGGCGGCCCTAGAGAGGAGAAAGAAAAGAAGAAAAAAGAAAAGAAAAATGGACCCCTTTTATAGGGTGAGCCAAGTTGAACCAGACCGGACCAAGATGAACCGGACCGGACCAGTCCAAATCAGTCTAAATGGGGTTGAATCGAGCATCGAAACGACTTCAAATCAACTGAGGGTCTCATCCTTGGTTTACCCATATCTCTCCCACACATCCAGAAGGAGCGGAAGAATTTCTGAGCCAAATTACTGCCTTTTTTGGCTCATTTTTCAAGCCGGTTCAGCTTATTTTGGGCACGGAAATACTCCAATAAGGTATACGAGTATAAACTATTCACTATGTTTATTTCTGGAGAATATTTTTCTAAAAATATTCTTAAGGATAACTTAATAACACGACGCCGGACAACGCGTCGCAAATGAAGACTCAACGCCAACAATCGAGCGTTAGTTGTACGTCGAACCAACAAACACGAGCTAAAAGATTGGAAAATCAGGAATCGACTTCAAGTTCAAATTCCAACAACGGTCAGACAATAAATGCAGCACCGGAATCCTTACAGACATTCAACAAAGCACCGAATAGCCTGAAGGAGTGAAGGAATACAGAACGAAGGTCATTTTCAGGTCCCGTTACACCGACAAAGGGTAGGGGCAATCATATCCAAAGCATTCCAGACTCTTTTATAAAAGAACGAGGCTGGAACACTTTGGAGGGGGTATCTGTAGGCGTATAAAATTGCCTATAGGTCCCTTAACATAGCTCGGCACGATGATTCGACAAATCAACGGACGTTCGAGGCGACGAGGCACGCAAGCAACGGAATATGTTCGCATGTGGAACCAATCCAACGGTTCGGAAAGTCAACGAGTCGTCCAAACAACAAAACAGATTTGAACTCAAACACCGAGGTGGATTTACTGCCAAATCAAGACCACACAACCGAATCAAAGTCCAGATCAGCCACGAAGCAAATCTCGGACAAAACAACAGAACAACGGACGAAACGAACAACACCCGGGGGACTCGACCGAAACCGAGCCACCCCAGGGTGGCTCGGCCAAGGCCGAGCCACCCATGGGTGGCTAGGCCCAGAACTGTGCACGGGCACAGTTATGGGTGCCTATAAATAGGCCATGGGTTCGTTCATTTGAGAGGACTTTTTGGAGGAACTTCTGAAGAGCCGAAACTCTGCCGGATTGTGACCTCACCTCGGAGTTTTGAAGGCTTGAAGACTTGGACACTCTGATTCAGTTCTTGGCGAGCCCCCGCATCAAACAAGGCAGGAGTTCGAAGGAATCTAATCCTCAGATCTACGTCGCTATACTCTGGATCAAAGCTTGGTTCTTTGATCCCGAGATTCGAGCGGTCGTTTCCTTGGTGAAACGATCCCTCCCGGCTATTATCTCCTTGGTGGGATAATACCCGTAATACGTCGTAGATCTGCTTGGATCCAGATCTCGCAGTGGTCAACGGAATAACCATCGGCGCAGGCAAACAACCCACAAAGCGAGTGACCGGATAACAGGAACTCGTGATCTGTTCGACAAATAAGGAAAGTTGTAATTTTTCTTTATTTTCTTTGATTTTCGTTGTAACCGGCTCTTATAAAAAGACCGGATCTTTGTAACGCAAAAAGTTGTTATTTAAGAGTGTAACGGAATCAGCAATGAAGAAAGATTTGATTTTTCCTGCGAACACTCCTCTCTCAAACCCTACCCCTAAACTTGAGTTCTCGGGAGAGTTTCATAAGGTGAAAAGCGAAGAGAAGGCGAGATTTGTGGCGTTTGGCATCGAGGGATCTTTCTCACACGTTTTTGGGAGTTCATCAACACCCCTCAGGCGAGTTTCATCTCACACAATCCCTCACCCAGTTTTTAAATGCTTTTTAATAATTATTTTATTATGATTTGTGAGTCTAACATGCTAGTTTATGTATAAACATAGATCTTATTATTGTATATTATAAAGAGAACAAGTTTTCAGTTAATAAGATCACCCATGAATTTCTTAATGCAGATCTAGATATGAAAATATTTTTTAAAACAAAAGTTTGAAAGAAAAATAATTGTTTTCGAAGGTTTCGACATGAATATGCATGTTTTAAATTGTTTTGTTTTGTCTATAGTGATTAGACTGTTTAT
>BQKN01064560.1:229154-289745 GCA_022839385.1 Asparagus kiusianus
TCGACCGTGTAGCGTGCACAGGTTTAGGGTTTGTGTTTGTTTTGATCGCGGTCGACCGTGCTGGGCATTGCGGTCGACCGTCGACCGCGATCGACCGGGCTTGGCTCGACGGTAGACTACTGGGGAGCACAGAAGAACAGGAAGTTCCTGCTCTTTGTGCGGTCGACCGGGGTGGGCACGACGGTCGACCGCGAGTCAATTATCTGCACTGTTCAGTTGTGCATATGTTCGTGTGGCTGGCAATATTTCTGGGTTATTTGGGGTTGTTAAACACTGAGAATTTTGTACATGAGTGGACTACAGACATGAGACTTGTTTAATTCACCGAGACATGAGAGTGAATAGTGTATATATATGCTTTTAAATTGTAATCTAGTGCAGTTCATGTGTTAGACACTTATCCATTGCGGCCCATGTGTTGGACCTGAATCATATAGTCCATGTGTGGGGCATTTGCTTATTTTAATCCATGTGTTGGACACTTATCTATTGCGGCCCATGTGTTGGACCTTAATCATATAGTCCATGTGTTGGACATTTACCCGTTTCAGTCCATATGTTGTACCTTGATCATATATAGTCCATGTGTTGGGCTTTTACTTGTTACAGTCCATGTGTTGGGCATTTATCATATGCAGTCCATGTGTTGGGCATTTATCATATGTTGTCCATGTGTTGGACATTTATCTGAATTATCTTATCTAACATTTAGTAGATGAAGTCCATGCGATGGACAAGTATCTGGCATCAGTCAGGACATATTGATAGTATGATTGGAGATGGAGCTGTCTCTCATTATTGCTCCCCATTGTAGCTTTTGGATTTAGTATTTAGAGGAGCTATCTTTCATTATTGCTCCACAATGTAGCTTTTGATTTGGTATTTAGGGATTTACAATTTGAGTCATATGGTATATATACATGAGGGTTTCCTCGTTTGGATTATTTCGCTCGACGTACCATGCTCGTGTTGTAAATTTCTAAATATCAAACCTCCTTTTATTTCAGAGTAGATGATTGTTTATCTATATGTATTAACAGCTATTTTCTTATCCCTCTAGCCCTTCTTCCTGGGTTGGTTGAGATGTTACTCGCTATAGCGCTTTGACGCTCGTTGTTTCCCCACTTTCAGGTAACGAGCCAGGTGCACGGAGAGCCGTAGCTTGATGGATTTGCTCTAGTTACTACTTATAGATATTTTATTAGCAGTTTATTGTTAGGACTCCACGATGATTTTGTTTATGAACAATGAGATGTTATTTCTAGCTTTGTAAAGGCGAGGTGCCTTAAAGTCATTTCATTTGATTGTCTTTGTCGAGACATTTGTATTTAACTCAGAGGTTGTTCCTTTTTCATAGATTGATTTATTCATATCAGTGGTGGCTATTTCCTTCAGAGTATCTGTTGTTTAATATTTCTTCTGTACATTCTCTTTTGCTTATTTTTGTACATACACCTGTTATTGATTCCACTAGATAATTATTTATTGTGATGGTGAAACATATTATTGTACGGTGTAGTGCATGTAGGCCTGTCCAAAAAACCCGCCGGCCCGGGCCCGGCCGGGCCACGGCCCGGCCTGAAAATCCGGGCCAGGCCCGGTTCCGGGCCCGGGCTATCTCAGCGACGCCCGATCCGGGCCCGGCCCAGCCCAGCCCAGAATAGGACCGGCATCGGGCAACAACCTGGGCCGGGCGGCCCGGGCCCGGAGCCCGGCCCGGTGACAACGGTCACCAGTGGTGACCGTTGCCGGAAAAAACCCGGGCCGGGTCGGGCTAGCCCGGCCCGGTCACAACGGTCACGAGAGTGACCATTGTGCCCAAAACGACCGGGCCGGCCAAACCCGGCCTGGCCACAACGGTCACTCTCGTGACCGTTGTGGCCAAAACAGCCGAGCCGGGCCGGGCCAGCCCGGCCCGGCCACAACGGTCGTTTGATCGTTTTGTCCCCAAAAACGGTCAAAAATGGCTATTTTGTGAGGTTATTTTGGTCATTTGCTTAGGGGGCTGGTTCTATAAATAGAGGAGGGTTTTCATGTGTTTTCTTCACACCAAAACTCATCTACTTCTCTCTTATGCTCTTATACTCTTATACTCTCTTATTTATACTTTCTAATCCTTTCATCAAATGGCTTCCGGATCTGATTATGAAGAGCAAAACCTATCTCCCGATCCTGAAATGAGTCCTCCTACTGGGTCTACTCCTACCGAAGTTAATCCCGAATCCGGTGGTGACGAATCTGCACCAACAGCTCCTAAAAGGCCAAGATCCGATGTGTAGAATTTTTACGAGAAGATCGACGTCACTGTAGGCGTATAAAATTGCCTATAGGTCCCTTAGCTCAGCTCAGCACGATGATTTGACAAAACAACGGACGTTCGAGCAACAAGGCGACGAGGCACGCAAGCAACGGAATACGTTCGCGTGCGGGACCAAACCAACGGTTCGGAAAGTTAACGAGTCATCCAACAACAAAACGGACTTGAACTCAAACACCGAAGCGGAGCTACTGCCAAATGAAGATTCGGGGAATTGAATCAAGACCTGAACGAATCAACGAAGGGTCGAGGAGACAAGGCACACGAACAATGGAACACGTACGCACGTGGAATCAAACCAACGTTTCGGGGAATCACCGAGTCATCTAAACAAGAACGAACTCGGTGATATAACGATCGAATCGGGACCAATCCCAGACTCGAACTCAGAAACGGATTAACTGCCATATTTGGAATCAAGTCAATTCCAGAAACCGAATCAAATCCGAACGACGGAGAACCGGAAACACCGGAAAACGACGAAACCAGCGCACCTGGGGGAACTCGGCCCGAACCGAACCACCCTAAGGTGGCTCGGCCCAAACCGAGCCACCCTAGGGTGGCTCGGTGGCCGAGCCACCCAGAGGTGGCTAGGCACAGTTCTGTGCCAAAGGCACAGTTTCGAGTGCCTATAAATAGGCCTGGCACTCGTTCATTTGAGAGGACTTTTTCTGAAACTTCTGAAGAGCCGAAACTCTGCCGGATTGCGACCTCAACTCGGATTGTGGAGGCTTGAAGACTTGGACGACCAGATCTACGTGACACTACTCCGGATCTAAGCTTGGCTCTTAGATCCCGAGATTAGAGCGAGCGTTTCCTTGGTGAAACGATCCCTCTCGGCTACTATCTCCTTGGTGGGATAGTACCCGTTATACCACGTAGATCTGTTCAGATCGAGATTGCGCGGTGGTCCACGGTACTCAACCCCGGCACAGGCGAAGAACCCCACAAAGCGAGGGACCGTAAAACAGGAAACTCGTGATTTGTTCAAGGAAAGTTGTAATTTTTATTTCTTTATTTTGATTTTGTTGTAAACCGGATCTTATAAAAAGACCGGATCTCTTTGTAAACGCATAAAGTTGTTGTCAAAGTTGTAACAGAATCATCAATGAAGAATAACACAATTTCCCGCGCGAACAGTCACCAAGGATGAACACGGTAGGATCCTCACTCAGAAGGCTAAGTGTGCGTTGTGCGGTAAGATTTTTCAAGTTCATCATAAGAGCGGCACCAACCACCTCAAACGGCATTTAGATAAGCACAACAAAGGTCAGACTCCTCAAGGTGATATCCGACAATCTATGATTTCTCAATCCTCCTCTTTTGGTAGTCTTGGTAGTTAGAACTATGACGCTGCCAGAGCCAGGAAATGCGTAATCAGGTTTATCATTCTAAAAAACCTTCCTTTTAAATTAGTAGAAGATGATGAATTTGAAGATATGTTTAGGGATGGTTTTTATCTTGCATTTAAAAAAATTTCTCGTCAAACCTGTCAACGTGATATTTTAAAATATTATCAGGAGGAACAATGAAAAATAATTTCTTGTTTTAAAAATCTAAACTGTAAATTTTTTTTAACTTCTGATATTTAGACATTTAGAGCACAAACTGGATATTTATGCATCACAGCACACTGGATTGATAAAAATTAGCAAATGTTTAGTTGTTTCTTTTATTGCAATAGAAGAGTTACATACTGGTAATAATGTTGCAAATTTAATAATTGAAGAACTTATGAAATTAAAAATTTCAGAAAGAATATTTTCTCTTTCACTAGATAATGCAAGTAATAACAATGTAGCTGTTTATTTTATCAGATCAACTTTATCATTACCATGTCATGGTGATCTTTTTCATATTAGGTGTATCTGTCATATTTTAAATTTAATTGTTCAAAGTATATTTACTGAAATTAAACCCATGATAGAAAAGGTTAGAACAGTTGCTTACATGCATAATGCTTCTGAACAAAGACTTAAAAGATGGAAACAATTTTGTAAAAGAAAAAATGTAAAACCCAGACTAATTCCAAAAGATGTTGACCATAGGTGGAATTCCACCTATGCAATGTTAAGTGTAGCAATAGAATATAAAGAAATTATAACTGATTTTATAAATTATTATGCTTCTAGTTCTAGTTCTGGTAGCACTTATGGAATAACTGAAGATGAATGGACAATTATATGTAATTTAAATAAAATATTATAAGTTTTTTATGATGCTACAATGTTATTATCTGGCTGTTATTATCCAACCATTACTTTAGCTGCTTTACAAATTTTAAATATTTAATTTTTTTGGGAAATATCGTATGGATGATACTTTTGGACCTATGATTTTTCAAATGGAGGCCAAATTTAATAAGTACTTTAGGCCTATTCCTCATATTTTTGGTTAGGGGGTTCTTATTGATCAATGCTTGAAGGATATTGGCCTTCGAAGTTTGTTACAATCATTGTATGGTAATCAGATTATAGACATAGATGATGGAACCGTCCTTACTGCTACTACTCATCATTTAGCTATTAGAAATTATTTTCAAACCTTATATGATGAGTATGCAGCTAGACATGGTGAAGCTACACAACAGTCTACAGTTTCGGTTTATTCGAGCTCATCCCGAGGTAAAAGTATAAGTTTTGATAGGTATGCAATGGTAGCTGAGCTAACTGGTGGATCTGGACTTGGATCGTCATCATTGGAGGTTTCTGAAATAGATGAATATTTATCTGCTTCTTTAGTTAAATGTCAAGGAAATGCTTTAGATATTTTGCAATGGTGGAAAATATATAGATCGGTTTCATATCCAATACTTTCCACCATGGTTCGTGACTTACTAACAGTGCATGTTTCGACGATAGCTTTGGAATCCGCCTTCAGCACAGCAGGACGTTTGATCGACGACCACAGGACATGCTTAGATCCGTATACTATACAAGCGGTGATATGCTTACAAGATTGGTGGAGGTACGAGAAGCGAACGCAAGGCATCGATCGGATGGCTGGAATTGAAGATAAATTTAAAGAATTAGGACTAACAGATAGATATAAAGAATAAATTGTAATTTTTATATCTTAGGCCTTAGCTTAAAATTTATAAAGAATTATTTTAAAAATAGTTACAAATGATAGTGATATAGGTGAGTAGGTGCCAACCTAGTTGGGATTTACTTATCTATTGTGATACGATTAATTCCAAAATAAATTTGTACTTGTAATTTGTAAATAATTTATTAATTATTAATAAAGAATTTGTTTTTATCATTTTTTATTTGTAATTTATATCATTTTAAGTGATTAATAAAATTATTGTTTTTTACTATTTTTCTTGTCTTTTTTTGTATAATTTAAAATTTAAATAAAATCTAAAAAATTTGAAAAAAATTAAAAAAATCCTGGCCAGCCCGGAACCCGGCCCGATCGGGTCCGAGCCCTGGTTTTGCCTGGCCCGGGCCCGGATTTTCGGGCCGGGCTAGGCCGGATGGACAGGCCTAAGTGCATTGCAGGTTTGATATTCTTGGTTTTACCTTGGACTGCAGCCTTGTTAAAATCAGGGGCATTATAATTGGTATTCATGGATTTGAGGTCGGAGTCGGAGCACGAGCAGTATCTACATTTAGCTTTGCAGACCTTGCGTGAACATCAGCTATATACTAAGTTCAGCAAGTGTGAGTTTTGGATTTCTGAGGTTAGGTTTCTTGGCCATATTGTTAGCAGAGAGGGCATAGCGTTAGACCCAGCTAATGTTTCAGTAGTGCTTGATTGGGAACCGCCGAAGACGGTTACCGAGATTCGTAGCTTTTTGGGGTTGGCCGGATATTATAGGAAGTTCAATCAGGAGTTCTCGAAGATTATGATGCCACTTACACACCTTACGAAGAATGGTGTACAGTTTATTTGGAGCATAGAGTGCCAGGAGGCCTTTGATACCTGGAAGGTTAAGTTGACTACGACGCTAGTTCTTACTATTCCGAGCAGTGATAGGATATTTATTGTGTACACAGATGTGTCGTTAGCAGGTTTGGGAGGTGTTCTGATGCAGACTCAGAGGGTAATAGCATACATCTCACGACAGTTGAGGGTACATAAGCAGAACTACCACACCCATGATTTGGAGTTAGCAGCGGTAGTATTCGCACTGAAGGCGTAGAGACACTACTTATATAGAGTTCAGTTCGAACTTTTCACAGACCATCAGAGTTTGAAGTACCTTTTCTCCCAGAAGGAATTTAATCAGAGGTAGCGGCGATGGATTGAGTTCATCAAGGACTATGAATTTGTGATTCACTATTATCCGGGGAAGACGAACGTCGTAGCAGATGCTTTGAGTAGGAAGCATCGACATCAGATTTCGGCTTTGAGGTATTCGTTGTTTCGGGATCTTCTCACTCTTAGCCAGTTCGATTTTAGGTCAGAGATTGGTGGGGCTAGTGCATACTTGAGAGCTATATCAGTGCAGCCATTTTGGAGGGACAGAGTGGTCAGAGCATAGTTAGAGGATTCTTGAATTTAAACTTGGAAGGAATAGATTTCCAAAGAACCCAAGGCCAAATGGACTGTTGGGGCAGATGAAGGAATTTGGATGAAAGTCTAGTTAGTGATGCCAGCTAATGCACAACTAAAAGAGAATTGTTTAATGAGACCCATTGCACCAGGTACGCAGTGCATCCGGATATGACTAAAATGTACAAGGACCTAAAGAGACACTTTTGGTAGAACGACATGCGTAGAGAGATTTCCGAGTATGTGGCTGATTGCTTTACCTGTCAATAAGTGAGGCAGAACACCAGAGACGATCGTGTCAGCCCGAGGCTCGGTTTTTACTTCGCACTTTTGGAGGAGTTCCCAAGATTCATTCGGCAACAAATTATTACACAGCAGTGTATTCCACCCTCAGACAGATGATCAGACAGAGAGAGTGAACACAGTGTTGAAGGACATGTTGCGGGCATATATTATAGATTTCCATGTTAGGGAATTCAGTGATTTGGTAGACGGGGAAAGTTTACCCCGAGGTATATTGATTCGTTCGTGGGAGTTGAGCATTTTGGAGCTATTTCGTATCAGCTAGATCTTATAGCATCGATGTCGAGTATACAAGATGATTTCCATGTTTTAATGATTACGAAGTAATTGCGAGACGAGGAACAATAGAGGGTGATTGATGCACCAGGATTTGAATTTTCGATAGTTTTAACTACCGTGAAGATCACGGGTTGTATTCTTGCTAGAAAGGACGAGAGACTTAGAAAGAAAGTAATACCTTAAGTTAAAGTTCAATAGAGATGGAAAAGAGTTGTGGAGGCTTCTAGGAACGCGAGGAGGACATGTGTCGCGACTACCTGCACCTGTTTGAGTGGATAAAATGATTTGGTTATAGCTTATTGATATTTATGATTTTTGATTTTTCTATATGGTCATATTAATACTTAACGCTAGAATGGAGATATTAACACTTAGCTCCTAATCATTCGGAACACATGGTATATATATGAGGGGTTCCTTGTTTGAATTTTTCACCTGACGTACTAGTTCCGTTTAGTTAGGAGTTAAGTGAGAGTATTCACATTATAGATTGTTAAGCATAGATATTTCTAGTAATTCATATCTAGGGATTAATGGTACGAGATGTGTACGGGAGAGTTTTCTTGTTTGGATTATCCCCTCTTAGTACTTTTCTCATATTATTAATTCCTAAGATACGATTGTGGAATTTCGGGGACGAAATTCTTTTAAGGGGGGAAGAATGTAAAACCCCGTAAATTTGTATATATTATGATAAATGGTGATAAATATGTTATATGGTGAAAATAATATATTTTGATGTTTGAGTATGATAGGAATTGATTTGAGATCAATTCAATGTATATTTTTGAATATATGAGTGCAAATGCACAAAACATGCACAAAGGTCAAGAGTGAAAATCTGGGAATAATGACCAGTTAAGAGTTTCTATGTTTTACACACCGATGTAGTTAGAATCTAGAAAATTATAAAAGACCAAAGTTGTAGGTATCTTTAGTATCTTTCTAACAAGTCTTTAATCACCTCATTCTGAGGTCGGATACGAAAGTTACAGCCAAAATACTGAAAAATATATTTCTAGTCAGACTGCGTTTTCCAGTTTCGGGTTTCGGGTTTTGGGCTGTAGTTATTCGGGTTTGCTCTCATATATATGCATATTTTTACACGAAAATCACCCCTTTTCTTCTGAGTTCCAAACCCTAGCAGCCCCTCTTCTCCTCTCTCAAACCTTAGCCCTAAACTTGAGCTCTCGGGAGAGTTTCATGAGGCGAAAAGCGAGGAGAAGGCGAGATTTGCGGCGTTTGGCATCGAGGGATCTTTCTCACACGTTTTTGGGAGTTCATCAACCCCCCTAAGGTGAGTTTCATCTCGCCCAATCCCTCACCCAGTTTTTAAATACTTTTTAATAATTGTTTTATTATGATTTGTGAGCCTAACATGCTAGTTTATGTATAAACATAGATCTTATTATTGTATATTATAAAGAGAACAAGTTTTCAGTTAATAAGATCACCCACGAATTTCTTAATGCAGATCTAGATCTAAAAATATTTTTTAAAACAAGAGTTTGAAAGAAAAATAATTGTTTTCGAAGGTTTCGACATGAATATGCATGTTTTAAATTGTTTCGTTTTGTCTATAGTGATTAGACTGTTTATCTCATGTTCCAGATATGTTAAATCATATTTATAGGGTTGCATATATATATATATATATATATATATATATATATATATATATATAAACATCACACACGAAGTTCGAGATCAAAACCACATTGAACAGAAACTAGAAAACAGTTTCTGCTTCTGCGCAGTCGACCGCGATGGGCGCGACGATCGACCGTGTAGCGTGCACAGGTTTAGGGTTTGTGTTTGTTTTGATCGCGGTCGATCGTGCTGGGCATTGCAGTCGACCATCGATCACGGTTGACCAGGCTTGGTTCTGCGGTCGACCGCTAGGGAGCACAGAAGAACAAGAAGTTCTTGCTCTCTGTGCGGTCGACCGGGGTGGGCACGACGGTCGACCGCGAGTCAATTATCTGTACTATTCAGTTGTGCATATGTTCGTGTGGCTAGCAATATTTCTGGGTTATTTGGGGTTGTTAAACACTGAGAATTTTGTACATGAGTTGACTACAGACATGAGGCTTGTTTAATTCACTGAGACATGAGAGTGAATAGTGTATATATATATGCTTTTAAATTGTAATCTATTGTAGTCCATGTGTTAGACACTTATCCATTGCGGCCCATGTGTTGGACTTGAATCATATAGTCCATGTGTGGGACATTTGCTTATTTCAGTCCATGTGTTGGACACTTCTCTATTGCGGCTCATGTATTGGACCTTAATCATATTGTCCATGTGTTGGACATTTACCCGTTTTAGTCCATATGTTGGACCTTGATCATATATAGTCCATGTGTTGGGCTTTTACCTGTTACAGTCCATGTGTTGGGCATTTATCATATGCAGTCTACGTGTTGGGCATTTATCATATGTTGTCCATGTGTTGGACATTTATCTGAATTATCTTATCTAACATATAGTAGATGAAGTCCATGTGATGGACAAGTATCTGGCATCAGTCAGGACATATTGATAGTATGATTAGAGATGGAGCTGTCTCTCATTATTGCTCCCCACTGTAGCTTTTGGATTTGGTATTTAGAGGAGTTGTCTTTCGTTATTGCTCCACAATGTAGCTTTTGATTTGGTATTTAGGGATTTACAATTTGAGTTATATGGTATATATACATGAGGGTTTCCTTGTTTGGATTATTTTGCTCGACGTACTATGCTTGTGTTGTAAATTTCTAAATATCAAACCTCCTTTTATTTCAGAGTAGATAATTGTTTATCTATTTGTATTAACAGCTATTTTCTTATCCCTTTAGCCCTTCTTCTTGGGGTTGGTTGAGATGTTACTCGCTATAGCACTTTGACGCTCGTTGTTTCCCCACTTTCAGGTAACGAGCCAGGTGCACGGAGAGCCATAGCTTGATGGATTTGCTCTAGTTACTACTTATAGATATTTTATTAGCAGTTTATTATTAGGACTCCACGATGATTTTGTTTATGAACATTGAGATGTTATTTCTAGCTTTGTAAAGGCGAGGTGCCTTAAAGTCTTTTCATTTGATTGTCTATGTTGAGACATTTGTATTTAACTCAGAGGTTGTTCCTTTTTCAGAGATTGAGATTTATTCATATCAGTGGTGGCTATTTCCTTCAGAGTATCTGTTGTTTAATATTTCTTCTGTACATTCTCTTTTGCCTGTTTTTGTATCTACACCTGTTATTGATTCCACTAGATAGATAATTATTATGATGGTGAAACATGTTATTGCATGGTATAGTGCATGGCAGGTTTGACATTCTTGGCTTCACATCGGACTGCAGCATTATTGAAACCAGGGGCGTTACAATTGGGAATCATATCTGATACATATGTCCTATCTGTAACACATGTGGACGTCGATGTTGGCGGACCACGATCTATACTTTTTGAGCTCAAATTGTTGGCAATGTTGCAAATGTTTAGAAAATAAACAAATAATCAAAAACTAAAGAAATAATAAAAACTAAACAAGACTTAACATCGAACCACTTTGAGTCATCGAACAAATTTAAGTTAAAAGTAACTGATTTACATTTGACAACACACAAATTAGACTTAACATGTAACAACTTGAAGTTAACATACTACAATTTAGACTTAACATAACACGCTTTGGACTTAGTATGTAAAAGGTTGCAGTTAACATACAAGCCTTTGGACTTAACATGTTCTCACTTGCAGTTAACATAATAGAATTTAGCCTTAACATAAAAATCTTTGAAATTAACATGTTTCTCACATACAGTTATCGAGCCAATTTGAGTGTTCGAGCACATTTGAGTTAACAGTGAACAAATTTACACTTGATAACGCACAAATTAGATTTAACGTGTAACGACTTGCAGTTAACATACTACGATATAGAGTTAACATAACACGCTTTGGACATAACATGTCGTTGCAGTTATCATATAGGAAATTAGACTTAACATACAACGCTTTGGACTTAACATGTTCTCACTTGCAGTTAACATAATGAAATTCAGACTTAACTTAAAACACAATGCCTTGGACTTAACATTCTGCTTTTAAGCTTATTATTCGATACATATGACTTAACATAAAAGTCCTTAGACTTCAGTTCTAACTCATTGCACTTAACGTCATAAACATTGAACTTAACATCAAAAAATCCTATAACTTACGGGTCTTGTTGAACTTACTCGTTGTTATGGATAATTAAAGAATCCTTTGTTTCTTGAAAAGCTTTCATGTGAATCTCTTACAATCCAATATTGTGGCAATGCTCCACCATAGACGACATATCTTCATTCTCAATAGGAAAATTGAAGCTACCGTTTGTTTCATCTTTGTATGCCAAAGATAAATAATCATATGGAAGTTTTAGTCTCTTTGACACATCAAATTTGAGTTTCATCATAGTGGTTGAAGAGTTAATCTTTAAGAAAATTGCTTTGTTAACTAAGGAGACAATGCAGATGATAGCCTTCTCAACCATTATGAAGGGAAGGTAGAAGGAGTAATGGAGAGAATTTTAGGATAAGAAAGGGTAATGGACAACTGAATAGTTATTGATCATGATAGAGTGAAAATGGGGGAAATTCTCCCATACATTTATTTTGATGGGGGTGCTGCGTCTGGGAAAGAAGGAGAATGGCATTTTAGGTTTTTTTCCAAAAGACAATCTTTTTTTTGTATACAGCTGACGTAGAGGGGCCCGAACACGTTAAATGAAACTTTTTAGGTCTAATCCACACGGGGAAAAGTTAGGGGGGGCTGGTCACATGAAATTAATGCTTTTAGGGCATTGACATAATTTTCCCTTCACTTTAACTAGATATATTTCTTTTCTAGGTGATAAGGTATGTGATGAATTAAACAAAATGCTTAAAGCATTATGTTTAGGTGTAGGCTTTTTTTACACTGTATCAGCATAGTGAACAGTAGATAGGTTTTTCCTATAAGCACGCTATTTTAGCATCATTTATTTTTAACTCCATCTACTTCTAAAAAGGAATTTCCCCCCTATAAATTAATGGTTTTACCCCCATTTATTTTTAAATCTACCTACTTCAAAAATCACTCTTAGACCCAAAATACTTTGCCAAATTATTTCTAAACTCGCATTGTATTCTAGCAGTTTCTTATATATAAATTGTTATATCTTCCTTTAATCAACAAAAAAAATTCATAAGTGACTGGGTATATGATATATTTTCAGACTATACACACAAACACATATTGCTTTTCTCATGCTAATCATGTATAAATTCAAATTGTACCCCTTTTTTATGTTTAAATTCACTAACTTCCTAGAAGGATCCTTTGCATATATGCCCGAAGTCTTACCTTCATTTATTTTTAAAGTCATCATATTTTCAACTTCACTGTGAGACCCAAAATACTCCTTCGAACTAATATTAAACCCATTTTATATTTGAGTAGTGTGGTATACATTCTGAATTTATATATTTTGTTATAACTTCATATATTTTTGTTCTAAATTTTTAGTAGTACAATGTATTTTTGAATCAAATGCTTAGAGTATTTTTAAGGTTTTTTCACAGTAACCATACTGATATTGACTTTTAGCATGTAGACCTACCTTTTTTATCTTTCCTTTCCTTTTTTTTTCTACCTACAAACCAAAGTTTTATGCCTAATTATTTTTAACCCACCCACTTTCAAAATCACTATTACACATGAAATACTTGATCAAATTATTTTTAAATCTATTTTGAATTTCAACAGCTATTTATATAGATAAATCATTATGTTTTTCTATTAATTGCTATTTTTTTGTTCCAAGTGACAGTGTATTTTAAATCAAATATTTAAAACTTTTTTTTGTTTTGTTTCTCAATGACATTGCGGCATCGTTTTGGTAAAATTTGCACATTTTAATTGTAAGTTACCACCATCAAATTCTAAGCAATATTCACTTTACTTTTTGGAGTTTCATGTAATTTTAGTTAAGGGCCCGTTTGGATAATAGAAGTATTGGAAGTAAGAAGTAGGTTACGGAAGTAATTTCCAAAACTATAAAATAGGAAGTAGCGGAAATAACATTTTTTTTGTTTGTTTTATATATTTTTAGAAGTAATGGAAGTAGAACTTCTTCCTCTTCATTTACATTTTTTTGTTTGGATAATATTTGAAAATATTACTAAGAAGTAATTAATACATGTTGTTAGACTGTCTAAAAATTACTACAGATAGCTGATCCCCATCAAACACCGAGAATAGAAGTTACAATTTGACGGCTTCCAAAAGGCTGCAATTTAAAAACTTTCACGTAGATCGATGAATGTTACAATCTGACAACCTTCACAACAACCAATAAAAGCTCTAATTCAGTAACCTTCATAATTAACATCGGGAGTTACAATCCGATGACTCTCATATTTTTAATGAGCCAAGACGAAGGTTATAAGATGACGATTTTTGCAACGCTCTAGCAAAAGAGGCTACAAATTGACGATCTCTTCAAATCAAAACGCAAGTGGCCTCGTTCCAGAGTCAAAGTAATGCAAACACAGCTCAAACCTGGCCACAGACGCAGGTCACATTCAGCTCCAAACGTTGCAAACGTAGCTCAGATCCAACTGTCAATGCAGCTCATGTTCGGCCGCAAACGCAGCCTCCGAACATTACAGACGCAACTCAAATTCAGCTACCAATGCAGCTTCTAAGCGCTGCCAAACGCAGCTTCCAAACCGCTACAACCACAGCTTCCAGAGGGCTACGTCCGAGCTTCCAGACGCTACGTCTGAGCTTCCAGACGCTGCGTTCGAGCTTTAAAATGCTACATTTGTACGCAGAATTCATGCCAGAACATAATTTTTGTGTTTGACTCATTCAAACACGAGCTGAACGGTATCAAAACCGTTTTCTACGATCTGAGGGGATCACAACTACACTCATGAGTGATTTAAGGGACGGTTACATCCTATAAGCCCCACAAAGGAGCGATTTTAGGGGCGATTACACCACTTAATTGCCTATAAATAGTTGAAAGATCGGCTTTGTTTGGATCTTTGGGGATCTTTGAGCATTTTCGGATCTAGAGATCAACAAAGAGCTTGGAGCGTTCTTTAGTAACCGAGATCAAGGGACATTGATATTTGGCTTATTAACCGAATTTTGGTTCAAATCAACTCTGTTACAGAGTTTAAACTCGCACGGAGTTCTTAAACTCGTTAAGAGTTATTTTTAAACATGCCACGTAAGTTTTATCAACTTCAATCTAGTGAGGTGTTCGGATCGTCGACGAGAAGCAAACTCGATACGAACGTCGAGTGAGGCATCTCATCGCTATCGTGAAGAACCCAGTTTTAAACAAAGGGGAGGATCTCCATCGATCCTCTTCTCTTTGTAAATCGGGAATCTAATATAAGAAGTGTAATTTCTTTTTCTAAGTTTGTTAGAGAGATTGTATCGAGAGAATTGTAATTAATTCTTTTTCTGAGTTTGTTAGAAAGAATAACACAAAACTTCGATTCTCTATTTTCTTCTCCAATTTTCCCATAAACAGTTGTTTCCATTTTATTCTTGTTAGGATTGTCATCGAAATAGAAGTAGATTTGTTGTTGGGTTCAAATTGAGCGTTCCTATTGAAACTGAATTCTCTTTAATTTTGATTTTAGTCTAAAAATAGTATTAATATAATTTTGCTTCTGAGAATAACAAATTACCAGTTCATAACCTAGGAAAATACTGATCGTAGTCTAATTGAGTCTTGTTATCTCTCACTCGGAGTAGTTCATTTATTTGCTCATTCTCAATTTCTTAAACATGCCAGTGTAACGACGCTTCAAGAGACAGTTTATTTATTTTTTGACAAATTATTTTGATCACAAATAGTACATACACTCATGAATACTCGGTCCAGCAACATCCTTACATTAAAAGTTATAACATCAGCCGATCATCAAACAATTCTAGTGAATAGAAAGAATTCAGACCTAAACTTTCTTACAGCCAGAGTTATTAAGAGTAACAAGAGAATGAAGATGTCAACAAAATACGCAAGCTCGAGCATATGCAGACTTCACCGTGTGTGATTGTTGTTTCATTAGGCCACTGTCATCTTTAAAAGGGCATGCTAGAAATCCTAGGAGTTTCGAACATCAAAACCCAAAGTAGAGCTAGAATATATGAAACACCAAAATTTCAAACTATAAATTGTTGCTGAATTGGAGGTTTTGCTGAATTGGAGCTTCAGATCAACTTGAACTCGCCCTTAATATCCTTCATCATGCTTCCATGGATACCAAGATGCTTTTTGATCACCTTTACATGTTCCTTAAAAGACAGTGCTCACAACTCATTAGCATCTAATCTAAACCAGAGACTCCACAAAGAGCTTCATGTTCCTCACATCTTCTCTGCTATCAGGAAACTTTTTATGCTTAAACATCTTCCAAAGCCCAGGGGGATGTCGAGATCTAACTTCTCTCTCCCTAACAACCCCACCAAATATTTTCTCGCACTCCGGATAAGGCTTCACATGCAAGTTATAGAAGTTTACCCTGTTAAGCCTCACAAAATGTTTGAACTGCACGTCGAAACCGCGCCCACCTATCAATTTCAAATGCTCGATGATATTAAAATGTGGAACTACATGCTTGTCCAAACTCACACCCAAGTACTCTGGAAACTCCAACAAATGTTGGATTGTAAAACCCATGTTCTGTATCAAAAAACCAATCTTCTTCTCGATGTCATCGAGCTCATATATGATGCATCTACACAAAAAATACATATAAAATTAAGAGAAACAGAGAACAAAAATGGAGAAACCATGAAAATAATTTTATAACTCAGTATGATTGTCAGTAAATGGAGCATCTGCAAGCAAGATAAATAATAAGACACAAGCACCAACTGATACGGGTGTATCTTATTCCTTGCTTCGAGAGCTTACTGATCCTTATGAGAGCTTGAGGATAGATTATTCTTATGGTATCTTGAGAATAGAGACGTGGACAAAATTGTTGAAGGCTATAACGTCGAAGAATACAAGAAAGCTGCAGGAAACACTTTGGACTTCCAGCGGTCGACCGCACATAACGCTGCGGTCGACTGCGAACGTACATAGCTCAGGGAAAGTCTCTGGACTTTTCGCGGTCGACCGTGACGAACTCTGCGGTCGACCGCCAAAACCCTATAGGCGATTTTGGTTTCGGTCGTTTGTCACGGCCAATCGCTATGGGTTCTACAGTCGACCGCGAGTCGGACTGCGCCAGACTTCCAGTTTCCTGTTCGCTTTAGGTTTTGTGTTTGATACATATTAAAACACAACTTTTCTAGGGCTTTCTAATCAGATGGTATTAAGAAACAAGATCAGGGAGATTATTCTTTGATCTAGAGAGATTATGAGAGAGATATTTATAATCTATTATTTCTCATAATCTAGAGAAGGTATTTTCCTTTGCCAAAACTGAATTGTTATTATGTTTTCTATCATCTTCTTCTTAACTCACTCTTGATAATTCCGCGATTAAGGGTACTTGTCCGACAACTCGTATCAGGTTGTTATCAGAGCAATTAGATCCTATGAAGGGGGGATCATGTGCATGGTCCTTACTCAATCGTAATACAAGAAGCTAGGTGAGATCCTTATTTCTTTGGAAGTAGTTCAGAGATTAAGGAAGAAGAAGATGACTGAAGGGGATAGTTCAGCAAGACTAGATGCATTGGAGAAACAGATGGAGGCAATAGATTCGACTCTCACCTACCTCGTCAATCTTTTCCAAGGAAAGGACAGAAAAAAGGAATCTTCTTCGAAAGGCAAGAAGAGACTTATAGAGTCCGATTGTGAATGCGAGGAAACTGATTCTGAAGAGGATGCCAAGATTGTCAAGACTATTCCGTATCAAGGGTGTAAGGGTTCTTACCAAAATTTAAAAATAGACTTTAAGGTGGAGATTCTTGTTTATGATGGGAGTGTTAACGTCGAGAGGCTTGATGATTAGATCGAGTGGATGGAGACATATTTTACCCTCTACAGATATTCATCCAAGGAGAAGCTCGTGTTCACGACTTTGAAGCTTTCGGGGCATGCATTGAGATGATGGAAATCCTATTACAAGCAGGAAAGGAATGCGGTATCGTGGAACAAATTCAAAGAGCTACTGAGGAAGCAGTTCTACCCGGTGGGATTTCTTGAGGAGCATTGGTACAAGTGGCATGGCTTGCGCCAAAGAGTTAAGCAAACCGTTCAAGAATACACCACGGAGTTCCAGCAATAGGTGATGGTCCTCAATATTGCGACGGAGGAATATTCTGTGTTTATGAAGTATATGACGGGTTTGAGCGAGTACGTCCGGAAGGAGATGAAGCTATTTACGTGGAATCTATTGTAGAGGTGAGCGTGAAGTCTATCGCCATTGATGGTAAGCAAAAGAGGAGCAACGAGGCAAAGGGAGATGCAAGACAAACTAGAGGCGAGTCTAGTGGTTCTCAATCTAAGAAGGAGAAGAAGAAGGGTGATCCAGAGAAAGCAGAGCTGATTTGTAGTCATTGCAAGAAGACAAGACACGTAGTTAATCGGTGTTGGGAGAAGTATTATCATCTCAAGCCAATAGAGTTGAAGAAGAATGAGGAGAAAAAGACATACGTGATAGCTAAAGTTCCGAAAGAAGTCCCAGGGATGACAGAACCCAATAATAGTCTCAATCTTATGATGGGGAAACAGATCATGAAAAAGGATGACGATCCTAGAGAGCAGCTTTTTGTTCTTAAGTTGTAGGTGAAGACTAGTTTGGTAGGTACCATAGTTGATCCAGGCAGCAAGAAGAATTTGATATCTGAGGCCTTAGTTCATAAACTAGGTCTGAAGATAGTCAAGAATCCAAATCCCTATCCATTGGGGGTGGATTCAGAAGGAGACGAGACTGAGAATGCACTTTCAGATTTGCACTCCATGAGTCGTATATTGACGAGGTCACGTGTGACATAGTTCCATTAGTTGTTTGTCAGGTTATACTAGGCAATCCCTATTTGTAGGATAAATACACGATCTACGAGAGGCGGACTCAGAAGTACACATTCACCAAAGATGGTAAAAAGTTCATATTTCATTCGGCATCTCTTCCGAAGGAGACAAACTTGGTGACAGTGAACCGAGCGAAGAGGTTGGTGAATGCAAGCAAGAAGTTTGTTACGCTATGCATTAGTTCTTATGAGGAGCCACTGAAAGAGGGTTGCAATTTGGAGTGAAATGTGACTACGACGAGACGGGGGACGAAGGAGTCATTTTTGATCAGACGTCAAGGTCAGATTCCTAGCAAAGACAGGTGGTTCAACAGAGAAGGAGGGGCTCGCGAGTTCCCTCAGCTTCAGTTCTAACTTGAATAAAACTTCAAGTTTCTAAAGGAGGGAGCCATAATACGGGAGTATCTTCTTCTTTGCTTTAGGAGCTTAGTGATCATCATAGGAGCTTGAGGATAGATGATTCTCATGGTAACCTGAGAATAGAGACGTTGACGAAGTCGTTGGAGGCAGCAATGTCAAATAATACAAAAAATCTACAGGAAACACTTTGGACTTCTAACGGTTGACCTCATGTGCGGTCGACCACGAACGTGCACAGCTCAGGGAAAGTCTCTGGACTTTTCATAGTCGACCTTGACGAACTCTATGGTCGACCGTTAAAACCCTGTAGGCGATTTTGGTTTCGGTCGTTTGTCACGGTCGACCGTTATGGGTTCTGCGGTCGATCATGAGTCGGACTGGGCCAGACTTCTAGTTTTCTGTTCGCTTTAGGTTTTGTGTTTGATGCATATAAAAACACGACTTTTCTAGGGTTTTCTAACTAGATGGTATTCAGAAACGAGATCAGGGAGATTGTTCTTTGATCTAGAGAGATTGTGAGAGAGAGAGAGAGATTTGTAATCTACTATTTCTCATTATCTAGAGAGGGTATTTTTCTTCGACTAACTCAATTCTGTGTGTGTTTTCTTTTGTCTTCTTCGTAACCCACACTTGATAATTCCACGATCAAGGGTGCTCGTGCAGTGACTCGTACAAAGTACTCTAGAAACTCCAACAAATGTTGGATTGTAAAACCCATGTTCTGTATCAAAAAACCAATCTTCTTCTCGATGTCATCGAGCTCGTATACGATGCATCTACACGAAAAATACATATAAACTTAAGAGAAACAGAGAACAAAAATGGAGAAACCATGAAAATAATTTTATAACTCAGTATGATTGTCAGTAAATGGAGCATCTGCAAGCAAGATAAATAACGAGACACAAGCACCAACATAAACAAGTTGCAATTACTAGAGAAACAAAAAAGATACAATTATGCAGAAGTAATTGTAAGACAATCATTTCATTCATAAATTGCACCATGGATATACTGCAAATGCAAGGAAATATGTCCACTGACAAAAGTTCCAACTAACAAGACTATACAGTTGTTGCAAAATATAACATTTGGATCACTCGAGCAATAGTTTCCCAAGAATCATAGTCTTATTGTAAGCTCAATTCATATCAAAGTCCAACACACATAATTGACAATAAACTATAATCATTAAGTTTAAAATAAAATAATAAAGTACAATATCTAAAAAGACTATCCATACTAAAAAATAGCTTAAACTGAGAACCGTTTATTAAGGGGTGATATACATGTTTCTAGAACTAGTAGTTCCTCTTTGAGCATTGTAAAAAGTTGATCGTCTACCTATCCTCTCCAACACGTTAAGAATCCTCTTTCTCTAGATTTGTTCTGGCAATATCATAAAAGTCTTCGCTTCAACTTCATTCTTGTAATATTCATCGAAAACCAGTTCAAGATTATCTATGGAAATATCTTAAAAACCAAAAACCTTATTAGCAAGAACTTCAACCCAAGTTCGCTCCTTCAAACTAACAATGGCATCGGCTACCTTTTCCATTTCCTCCACAAGTTTCTCACCAATAATTATATGGGAGTCCTCCCTTTCCTTCTTCTTTATTGGACGAGATGATTTACCACTTACAGCTCCTGGCTTGACAGAAATGTTCGAAGGGTCCACTCCGTTGAATTGTGATACACTAACTCCATCAATATTAGGACTATCTACAAGATTATCTTCGTCGATATTGATAGTTGGAATCTCTTTATCAATCTCAGGGTTATAACTTGTCTCTCTGAATTCTCCAGTAGCATGATCCTCCCCAGAAATAATTTGAAGCTCTTCATATCTTGGAATTGGACAATTCAAATAAGGCTTGTATTTTGGATGTCTCTGTATATAAGAAAAATAGAGATTTTTAATGTGATATATCAAAAAGAAAAGTTTGAATTAACTTAGTGGACAAAATTAAGAAATTAATATACCTTGATAAGCTCAGCATATGTCGTGGCATCAAGTGTACTCATCTTACTCTCTTCATCCCATCCAGCTCCACTAAGTTATTTTGCTTCACAAATAAGTTTCCACTTATCTTTGAGGGTTCATAAGTGGTTCTCGACATTGTATGTAGTATAGTTTTCTCCAAAGATAGAATTCACATGCTCAATAGCCTTTTTGAAAGAAGGGGCTTTAAATGTCTTATACACTTTATAACCATTATTCGCAAGTTCCACCAAACAAGAAATTAATGCCTCAATATGTGGAGGTTTTCATTTTTTTGTTACTAGTTCCTTTTTCCCTTCTGTCAGAGTTTCTTTGTTCCCGGTTGACTTTCGTTTCCTCCATTCATTCGTATGTTTTCCATCTTTTGAAGGAGAATTAACCTCAAGACTTGAAATTAAATTTTGTGAAGCATTATTCTGGGAGCTTTGTGATCGTATGATTTGTTGGCTCAAATTTATGGGTGGGAACCCAATAGAAGTTCCACTAACATTGGCGTTTATGAATTGTTGATTACGTGAATCTCCAAGACGACAAAAAACATAGGGGTTTCCAAGAGCGTGTATCCCTTGAGAACGAGAGTAATGTGGCGAATTTTGATCTAGTGTTGAAGTGACTTGAAAGTATCCTGTACTGTTACCTCTATATGCATACTTTTCAATATTCTCCATCGTCCTGTGATATTGTAAATATTCATAGAGACAACATGAATAAAGTTTACATTATTACAATTAGAAAGCAAAACTATAAAATTAGACGTACATATATCGAAGCTCATCGTTAAAAAGAATATCAATAAAGAAATATCAAAGATACACAAAGTTTGGTTTCCAGTAAGCTTGATAATAAGGAAAAAAAAGAAACTTGTTCACTTAATGATCTAGCATATATTAGTTGTATCAATTAAAACAATACAAAACACAAATACTAATCACCTAATCCGATTTCCACCTCATTACCTTCCTTATATCAAGCGCAATATTCTATCCACATAGACTTTGCTATTTCATCTCTTTTCTTTAACCAAGTAGCTTGTGCTTCTTTCTGTTCCCTTTTTCTTAAATTGAGCATGCTAACTTCAGATTCTTCAATAACAAATTCACTCTCGCTTTCATCAAAAACTACATCTTATGTTATGTGATGATCATCTTGATCTACTATTATTATATAATTATGTAGAATGCAACATGCAATAACAATCTTGATCTGTGTTTGAAATGGAAAATCAGGCCTATATGTTAGAATTTTGAAACGGTTTTTCAAAATTCCAAATGCGCTCTCTATCTTTGATCGAAGTGATGAGTGACGAAGATTAAAAAGCTTGCGATGGTTTAATGGTTCTCTACCGTCTTGCACTTTAAGATGGTAGCACATGCCACGATAAGGTGCAATAAAACTAGGCATTGTCGTATATCCAACATCGCAGAGATAATATTTATCTACAATATTAACATGAAACCAAATTATTAACAAATTCTTTTTAAACTAATAAATAGTTTATAATTTAGTTCACATTTTATTACCTTTTATCAAACGCAATCCCTTTGGAGGAGGCATAGATAATGCATCCCTCAAAAGTGTAAAGTCATTAGCGGATCCTTCCCATCCAGTCATGGCATAACAAAATAGCTTATTAGGTGTAACAACTGCAAGCACATTTTATGTGGGACCATCTTTGCGACCATGAAATCGAGCAACTATATTATCAGAGACAGACGCAGCAATGTGTGTTCCATCAATCACACCAATATAATTCTGACCATTTAAACATACATAACATATAAATTCATCATTTCATATTACTTATTACCTTAAGAAGTATAGATATAAATGATTGAAAAATAATCCACTTTACCTCAAACCAAGGGTACCAAGTTGATCTACAACAAATCTCATCGAATACCTCACCACTCGCTTGCTTCATTAGTAATGGTTTCGGTTTTAATATTACCACGAGGACTGCATAGAAGTACCTACTAATAGTTTCGCCTGAACGTACGAAGTTTATACCGACAACTCTGTTTTTTGCATTATGCCCTACTATGTGTTAAAACATAGCAACTTGCTCCTCGATGGAAACATATATGGTATCTTTAAGAAGTCTAGACTTTCATAACATGCGAACAAGGTTAAAAATGGACCTCTATCCATTCTTAAGTAGTCATATGCAAATGTTCTACCACCATAGAACAATCGGTAGATATAAGCATTTCTCAATGAATCTCTCAACTCGGTTGGTTCCCTAGGAGTTACTTCTCTTTTATTCTCAAACAACATAAAGTAAGCACGCACGCTACATATGCAACAAAACAACTTAGTGTAGCATCTCTAGCTTTTGAAGGTTCTATATTCTACATAAAACAAATAAAACAATGTTATAAAATTAAAAAAATTAGCGCACATGGTTATTATAAAAATTCGCTAATTTATTTCTCACATCGACAAAAAATAATATAATTCTCACATCCTAGTAGCGTTGTTGTCTCTAAAATTTATTTTCTCATGCTACCTATAAATTCTCTTTCCAATCAGTATGCATCTGTAGGTGAGTGGTGGTAAATTAATTCTGAAAAGTTATGCTCTAAAATATGATGTTTAACAAACCATAAAGACAAATGTCATTGGAACACTAAACATGCTGGATAGTTCCACTAAACAGATGATTTATATTCTATTATTTTGATTACTGATTAGTTGCATACTTTGTTCTCGGGCTTCCTCATGTTGTTTCCATCATATTTCTTTGTCTGTATTTATGAATTAATTTCATAAGCATGATTGCAACGTACATGATGCTTTGTTTTCATCCGAATAAGCCTATTTCTTTGTCTGTATTTTTTAAACTTATCTTAAATTTGTAGGTACATGATTCTTTGTTTTCATCAATAATTGCATGTTGCATTCGCTGAAGTGCATGTTCAGTTACTTTAAGTACTCCCACCAAGTCCTCATCATGGAAACATACTAAGCTAGTATATGGTTCCTCACGTGCATGAGACATAAAAACTTCCATGTGTTAAAAATGAATAGTTATCACAGCTTATAAGAGACATCAAGCCAATTATAAGCCCAAGTCAAGATTTAGGCCTTTCACCACAAAAAATAAATGAAAATCAACAAACTACGTAAAATTAAACCAAAACTCTGTTTTTTAGGAAAAAATGAGGGGGGAAAAGAAGAATTGTATCACATAATATCGCTTGTGAAAACTAAAGAAAACTAGCAAATGAATAAATACATCCATCAAGATCTCTTCTTTTTGTGCAAAAGATGAAAAAAAAATTTGGTGAAATAAAAACACACACCTTTTGAAATCTGGATCACAGAGATAGAGAAAGGAGAGACTATTGATTTATTTCTACATGAACCAAAAAAACCCTATTTTTTTTACTATTATATCTCAAAAGGAACCATAACTGAAAGATCAAGCTTTATGGAAGATTTCTACAAGTGATATAGAAATGTTGCATGAATTTAATTACAATAAAAGATCAAAATTTTAAAATTAACATACCTTTTTGGTGAAGCCAAGAGGAAGAAAGATGAAGAAGGAAGGACGCTTTTTGCTGGGAAGTCGGTGGGGACTAGAATTGCCGCGAGCTTGAGGAACTCTTTCACGTGGGGTGGTTGTGAGGATATAAATAATTTAGGGAAGAGTCGGTTGAATATAAACTAGACGGTTAGGGGCTGTTTGTTTGGCTAAAAAAGAAGGAAATCAAAAAAAAATAGGAAACCTATTTCTAAGAAAACTTGTTTTGAGGTTGTTTGGTTAGCTAAAAAAAGAAGGAAATCAAAGAATAGGAGATGAGATGAGATGAGTTGTCACAATATTACTGGATGATGTAGGTGAGTTTTTAAGAAAACTTATTTTGAGGTTGTTTGGTTGGCTAAAAAAATAAGGAAATAAATTACAAGAAACTTATTTCCTATAATAGGTTCTTTTTTTGTGTTTGGTTCATTCTTAAAAATAAAAAAATAGATGAGATGAGATGAGTTGTCATTATATTGGGTGATGTGACCCATACTTAAGGAAATCAATTTCCTTATTTTTTTGGAGAAAATGGATGGAAATGAAATTTTAATAAGATGAGATAAAGTGGGTATTTTTAAAGATGAGGTAAGATGGAGATGAGATGAGTTGGATGATGTGACACATTTCTTGTGTTTGGTTTATATTTAGGAGATGATATGAGATGAGTTGTTGGATGAAAATAATATTTTATTAGATGTTGTGAGTGAGTTTTAGGAATGGAAATGGATGAAAATAATATTTTATTAATTTCCATGTACCGATTTTATTTTCTTCATTTTTAGGAAACCAACCAAACAGCCCCTTAGGTTGAGGGGAAGAACCAGTTTTGAGGATAGGGGAAGAATCTGGAGTTGAAAATATTTTGAGAATCATTTTTCCGTGGATCCCACCCTAAAAGACTACTTCCGGCGTATTTCACACCATTTGAAGTCGGAAAATTTTTATGGAAATAGAGATGCCAGCTAGATGATACGTTAGCTTTTAAGAAAGTAACGGAAGTAGTTTTTATAGAGAAACAAACATTATTTTTATATGGAAGTAACAAAAAGAGCCTATACTTCATCTACTTCATAGCTATTTTCGTGCAAACAAACATGCCCTAAATGGGCAAGACATGGGGGCCACGTCATAAGTGAGTGTCACTGATTGTATATTTTTGGTGGTCCGATCATATCGCATGGCTTCAATCAACTCATGGACTAAAATTAGTGAATGATTAATAATAAAATCCAACAATTGAAGTTTCAACTCTTCGTATTGGATCCCGTGTCAGTTCGTCTTGATCGATCTCAATATAAAGTTTTAACAATATTAACTGCAGTGGTGGATTAAATATTTTTGAGGAGTGGTGTGGCTGTATAATGTTGGATTTAAATTTAATTAAATCTAATTTAAGGGTACATATGATTAATCAGTGTGTATTATTATCCTTAAGGATAACCCGCTTAAAGTGATCAATCAATTTGGGTTAATGGGTGTTTAAATAAATCATGGGCTAAATGTGCAGATACCATGTTATAATTATAATTTGATGAGGGGCCAAATTATAAAAGTACAACACCTATAAATATGGGGTTATGGTCCATAATCTAGGGTTAACACATTCTCTATTCTCTTACCCCCATCTAAAGAGATACATAAGGAGAAACCCTAAGATTAGAAGATCATCAAAACCCTACTTCAAATCCAAACAATGGATTCAGGTATAGGTTCCGCTCTTATTGATGTTTAATCTCTATGTTTTAATCACGTTTAAGTACAACAAGTAGTATCAGAGTCACAGTGATTATTTCTTAGGGGTTTTAAGATTTAAAATTGGGTTTTTTGATCTTAATCTATGGATTATTAAGAACTAATCACGGATGAACAATAAAAGTTCCTTTTTGTTTGGTTTTTTCTTTTGATTTTTTAGATCTATTGCACTAATGAACTGTAAAGTTCATTTCTTTCTGGTTGTTGTCGTTCTCCAAAGCTCCTCACCGATGATGTAACGACGGCGGCCCTACTATTAATGTAGACAATGGCGACAGCATCAGGAACCCTAGGGTTTCAACCTTATGGTGCGGGAGCATTAGCGGCAGCGGTTTCAGAATGAAACCCTAAGGGGTATTTATTGTTGCAGCCCAAGCAGCGGTGGCGTTTTAGATCTAAACCCTAAGGGGTGAAAGAAATTAGGACTTGATGACTTACCTAACTTTAGGCGAACTTCGGTTCGAACTTCAGCGAACTTCGTTTTGTTTCTGACGAACCTCGTGTTCGATTCAGTTTTGTTGAAGGCTTCTGACGAACTTCGGTTTGATTCCAACGAACTTCGGTTTGCTTCTGATGAACCTCGTGTTCGAACTTCAGTCGAACCTCGTGCTCGAACTTCAGATGAACCTCGTGTTCGAACTTTAGTCGAACCTCGTGTTCGAACTTCAGTCGAACCTCATACTTGAACTTTAGATGAACCTTGTGTTTGAACTTCAGATGAACCTCGTGTTCGAACTTTAGTCGAACCACGAGTTCAAAGCTTCAGTCGAACCTCAGTTCGATTTAGGTGAACTTTATGTACGATCGAGGTTTGAAGTTAAGCGAACCTCGTGGTTGCTTCAGGTGAGCTTCGAAGCTCCTTCAGGCAAGCTAGGGCTCAGATTCCGGCGAACTTCATGTTGGACTTATGGTTTCATCGGTTGAACTAGGGCACAAGTCCAAGCCCACTTAAAGTCTTTTGGCTATGGGCCTACAATTATTTAAGAATGGTTTAATTGAATATATCAATTAAAGCATATTGTGGGCCTTATTAAGTTATTGGCCCATTTTGTATGCTTAATTTAATTACGAGGAGCTAATTAAGTTTTTTAATTTGAATTAAATTTGGTAGTTAATCAATTACTTTAAATAATATGACACTAAGGTATTAAATTTTTGTCTCTTATTCTAAATGATTAATTGAAACAAGATGTTACCAAAGTGACTTCTCTTGTGTAGATTGTTCATGAAGGATGTTAGATGGTTATGTGTATGTTTTCGTGTAAATATTTAATTGATCTAAAGAAAGGTTAATATTTATTTAGACTGCATACACATCTGTGATAATAAATGTGTGATAATTATAAGGTTTACATGTGAATAATGAATCGATCCAAATGTAGTTTCACTATTTAACATGAGTTATTGTCAGTATTTGATCATTACAACAATGTATCACTTACAAATTAATATTACTATTCAAAGACTTGATATTAATATTGTGTCAGATATCTTACCATGGAATTTGTTATTATTTGAATTTTCTTGATTACTAATTACAGTTAATAATGTGAGTATCTTTGTTTATTTCAGCTAATGCATCTGTTGTAACAATTTCTGCTAACATCAACTCAATTCCCATGCTCAATGGGATAAATTTTAAGGTTTGGAAAGATAACATATTAATTGTTCTTGACTGTATAGATCTAGACCTTACATTAAGAACTGAACAACCCCAATCTCTCAATGTGGTAGTACTCTTGATGTCAAGAAGGAGTATGAGAAATGAAAGCGTTTAAATCGCATGAGTCTTATGATCATTAAGTGTAGCGTTCCGGAAGCCTTCAGGGGCATAGAATTTGAAGGGATTACTAAGGCTAAAGATTTCATTGTCGAAATTAAGAAATGTTTTGTGAAAAACGATATGGTAGAAACAAGCACACTTTTAGCTTGCTTGATTTCGATGAAGTATAAGGGTAAGGAAAACATTAGGAGTACATTATGGAAATATCTCATATTGCTTCAAAAATTAAGGTACTTAAACCGATCTTTGTGATGAGTTACTGGTGCATCTGGTTCTCCTATCTCTTCCTGCATAATTCAATCAGTTTTAGGCCAGTTATAACTATCAAAAGGAGAAATAGACTCTAAATGAGCTCATTTCATACTGTGTAAGAAGAAGATAGGTTAAAGCAAGATAATAAAGAAAGTGCTCATCTGGCTTATGCCTCTAAGGATAAGGGCAAAAAAAGAAAGAATGATAATGAAGCTGCTAAAATTCCTGTTCAGAAGAAACAACATAAGGATAATCAGGGTTATTTCTTCTATGATAAATCTGGACACATAAAGAAGGACTGTACCAAAATCATGCCTGGCGTGCTAAGAAGGGTATGTTCCTTACTTTAGTCTGTTCTGAGGTTAATTTAACATTAGTACCTAGAAACACTTGGTGGTTAGACTCTGGTACTACTACTCACATATGTGTTTCTATGCAGGACTACCTGAGCTACCGAAAGCCAAGTGATATTAAAAGATACATCTTTGTGGGCAATGGACAATCGGTAGACGTGAAAGCAATCGGACACTTTAGGTTGCTATTAGGAACCGATTCATATTTAGACTTAAAAGATACTTTTGTAGTATCGTCTTTTAGACGGAATTTAGTTTCTGTTTATGTATTAGACAAATCAGATTATCATTGTTCATTTGGAAACAGTCAATTCAGTTTATCTTTTAATTCAAATGTTGTGGGAAGCAGTTACTTGAGTACTTATGATAACCTATATTTATTTGATACAATTGCCTCTTATAATGAATCCTTGCATGTGGAATCACGTGGTACTAAGCATAAATTAAATAAAGAAAATTCAGCGATATTATGGCATAAGCGATTGGGTCATATCTCAAAAGGTAGAGTTGAACGTATTATGTCTGATGGCATTTTGAATTTCCTTAATTTTTCAGACTTCGACGTATGTGTTGAATGTATCAAGAAAAAATAAATCAAAGTTAAGAGATTAGGTGCCAACAGATCTTCAAAAGTCTTAGAATTGATACATACATATATTTGTGGGTCATTCCCTATGGCGTCTTGGAATGGTCAATAATATTTTATATTATTCATACATGATTACTCACATTATGGATATCTATATCTCATTCATGAAAAATCTGAGTCTCTGGACATGTTCAAAGCCTATAAAGCTGAAGTTGAGAATCAACTCAACAAAAGAATTAAAACCGTTAGATCTGATTGTGGTGGTGAGTACTACGATAGATATGATGGTTCAGATGAATAACGTTGAGGACTATTTGCTAGATACCTAGAGGAATGTAGTTTCATCCCACAGTACACCATACTGGGTTCACCTAGCATGAATGATGTTGTTGAAAGACGAAACACGACTCTTAAGGATATGGTAAGAAGTATGATTGCTTATTCTTCTTTACCAGAGTCACTCTTGGGAGAAGCACTAAAGACAGCAGCTTACATTCTGAACAAAGTACCAAATAAAATAGTTGCTAAACACATTATGAGCTTTGGATTGGTCGAAAGCCCAGTTTAAAGCACTTATATATTTGGGGATGTCTGTAGGCGTAAAAAACTGCCTATAGGTCCCTTAACACATCTCGACGACGCCGATTCGACAAACCGACCATCGGGCGACGTATGCAGACACGATCGTTAGTCCACAACACCGAAGCCAAGTGATACGCGACGAAACGGATTAACGAGGCTACGAAGCTAACGAACCGCACGCAAACAACGGAATAAATCCACTCGCGTGCGGAATTTAGCTAACGGGTTGAGGAATCAACGAGTCATCCAACCAAGAGCGGACACTGACGAATCACGATCGAATCAAGATCAGTTTCGGACTCGAACTTAGAACCAGATTTACTGCCAAATCAGGTCAACGAATCGAGTCCGAACAAATCAACCACACAACCGAATCACGGACAAAACCAAAAAAACGAATACAACGACGGAAAACAACGAAAACCCAACACCTAGAGGGGCTCGGCCGAAACCGAGCCACCTCAAGGTGGCTCGGTGGCCGGCCCAGATCTGTGCCAAGGCACGGATCTGGTAGCCTATAAATAGGAGGGGCTATGTTCATTTTGAGAGTTTGGATTTTTTGGATCCGAAACTCTGCCGAATTGAGATCTCACTTTGGAGTTTTGAAGACTTGAAGACTTGGACATTCAGATCTGGTTCTTGGCGAGCATCCGCGTCACAAAAGGCAGGAGTTCGAGAGAGAAAATCAGATCTGAGATCTACACGAGGTAATACTCCGGATCAAAGCTTGGCCTTTGATCCCGAGAACTAAAGGCTACTATTTCCTTGGTGAAATAGTACCCCTCGGCTGTTATTTCCTTCGTGAAATAGCACCCGTCAAATCGTGTAGATCTGACCGGATCTAGATTGCGCGGTGGTCCACGGATTAACCCCGGCGTAGGCGAAGACCTCACACAAGCGAGTGACCACAAAACAGGAGCTCGTGATTTGTTCAGCGAAAGGAGAAAGTTGTAATCTTTTTTTATTTTTTCTTTGATTTTCATTGTAACCGGATCTTATAAAAAGACCGAATCTTTGTAATCGATAAACTGTTATTGAGAGTGCAATAGAATCAATGAAGAAGAAAGCAACGACTTTTTCCGTGAACAATCTGGCGACCACAGTGGGAGCCGCCGATCTCGCTGCCGAGATCGAAGCGTCGCAGCCGCGGATCTCAATCCCGGTCGTGGAGGAGGTCGAATACGAGTTCGACCAACAGAAGTTCGAGGAGTACCTGTCGTCCTCGTCCGGATCAACCTCCCCCCGCAAGTCCAAGAAAATCTCCTCCAGGAGAAAAACTCGTTGGTATGAAGACGTTGAAAACACCAACGAAGATCTCGCCCCGCTGGATGCCAAAGCCGCATCAGGTGAGATTCCTCTAATTCCTAACCAGGTCGGATCTGCTCTGGCCAACCCTTCTGCCGCAGAGGGCGTGGTGACTCTCTCGAAGAGAGCCCGCCAAAGGCAACGTCAACGCCTTGCGAAACAATTCGCAAAGGCCATGGAGTCAGTTGATGGGATCCGTTACAATGCGGATCTGAAGAACAAGAGAGGCAAACAGCCTCAACAACAGATGAACGGCGGCTCTTCCAAGCCACCCACAATGGAATGGGTCTGTGTCAAACGGAACCGTTCAACGCTGGAAGAGCGTATTCGCAAGCGCCGTGCACTATCAGCGCAGGCACGGGCTCAAGCTGAAGAAGCCCGTAGAAAGCTTCAGAAAGAGGTGGCCAAGAAACCGCCACCAACTCACAAAGTTTGGAGGCCAAAGTCTGAAGCGGCGGTTCAGACCAAGGAGCAACAACTGCAGCCGTCGAAAGTGCAACTTCCGGCGAATCAATCCAAACCGCTGATGATTTCCACAACTGCTCCGGGAGATCCCGCAGGACCATCCCAAAAAAGGAAGTCGGTTTTAGAGCGCCTTGGTCCACTTCCCAAGGAGTGAGGCAAAGCTCCAGTTCAGGAACATTTGGGCCCAATGAAGAAGCCCCGAACGAATCAACATGCTGGGGGTCGCCGCAACCCTCAACATGACAAAGAAATCATGGTACCCAAGCGCACTACTTTGCGCATTGAAGTTCAGGAGCCCGTTGAGAATTCACGCCCACAAAGGCGCGTTTCGAGGCGCGTAACTCTCGAAAACCCGAAGAAGATAGTTCGCTCTCAGAAGGAAACATTATCGTCTGATGATGATTGCGTTATACCTGAGAAATCGTGCCAACACACGATAGGTTGCTCTGACTTTCAAACGGACGAGTTGTACTATCGTGCTGGGGGTACGAGCAAAGCCAGGAAGAGAAGTCCTCGAAGGCTAGAAACTCAGTGCCCTTGTTCAAAGCTCATTCGGGCGGTACTGTCTGAGTGTAACTGCATCAAGACAGTCCCCGAGAGAGTTTCAGTGTTCGAAAGGCTTAGTACCGAAGCACCAAAACCAAGGCATAGGCGTTTCTGGCAAAGAAGAACGGTGGTCAGTGATGGAGAATTTCCGAGGGTCACCGCCAATATGACCAGCAAGGGAACATCGGCTCAGGACAACCCCGAGGCGATTCCAGAGGTGCCCCGTCGTGTAACTCGTCTGCAGTCTGGAGCTATTATTCGTGCAACGTATGGTAGAGTTCGGACAAGATTACCTTCGGGAGATGAAGAATCAAATGCCGGCTCGGCAATTGCATCGGACAATACCGTATCCAGTGAAGGACAACCCCACGAGTCATTCATGATAAGCGCGGAACAAGTGGCCAAGATGCTTGAGGAAGCCATGGCCAAACAACAGGAGAGCTTCAGGTTTGAAATGCAGATGGCCATGCAGAGTATGAGAGAAATGCATGAGCAACAAATCCAGGCACTGACGAACCAGCAAGGCGAACCAAGCCGCCGTAATCAGGTTGTTCAGGAAGTTGAGAATGCGGATGCAGATAAAACTCGCAATGCCAATGATCCTCCCGTTAATGCAGGGGGTGGCAATGAGGATGCTAGTCATAACACCACGCTTCTACCTCAGAATCGTACTAACGAAGATACAGGTGAAAGTTTGAAGATCAAAAATCTCGAGAGCAAGATCAATACGTTGATTTCTGCTCAAGAGGTGAAGAAAACGGGCATTCCTTGTTCATACCCAAGAGAATGAGAATCAATCCCATATCCGGCGAAGTTCAACCTAATCAACTTCACGCCGTTTGATGGGAAGGGTTCACCCACTCAGCATGTGATTTATTTTAAATCACACCTGGGGGTAATCTCCGGCAATGAGCCTCTGATGATGCGGTCATTTGTTGGCACTCTTCGCGGAGCCGCCTTTGATTGGTATCGCCGCCTCAAGCCAGGTAGCGTGAACAGCTGGGACGACATGGAGACTAAGTTCCTCACAAATTTCTTCGACGACGACACCGAGATATCTATCGGATCGTTGCTCGATGAGAAGCAGAAGGACGGGGAGTTAGTCGACACCTTCGTCAAAAGGTTCCGGAACAAGGCGATGAATTGCCGGGACCCGATCACTGAGGAGTTCATCCTCCAGACCTGCCACAACAATCTTTCCTTGGACGTGTTGGAAGCAATGGGAACAGCACCGTCCAAAACATGGAAGGATCTGAAGGTCCGAGGGGAGCAAGCAGAGCGATTCCTCAGGAGAAAGAAGGCGGAGAGAGGCCAACAAGCGGCGAATGCTCCAGCGCAGAATTTTAACCCAAGGGGGAAAGGTAAGGCACATGCCAATGCAGTTGATGCTAACCAGACTTTTCAATTGCAACCTCAGCAATAGCAGCAGCGGCAACAACGGCCTCAGAAGCAGAAATCTTCGGAGCCAAGGTTTCCCAAAGTCTACTCCTTCAAGGATGATGAAGTTCCCGGCATCTTCAAGTACTTGTTGGAGAACAACAAAATCCAGCTGCCGGCGATCGTAGATCAAGAAGGAGCCAGCAAAGTGACGGATCCGAAGTACTGCGCGTACCATAGAGCGGTCCATCACCCTACGAGGTCATGCTACCACCTCAAGGACAAGATCCAGGCATTAATTAACGTGGGCGTCATAACCCCGAAGCCTGCCAAGAATGTGGGAGCAAATACAGTGTTAATCAGCTTTGGATCGGTGCCCACAACATGGTTCGAGCCGAAACGCGTCACCAAAGTGGGAATGAAGATGGTGAATGATGACCCACATGGACAGCGTCAAAAAGGACTCGTGCCACACACATCCCCAAACGGCAAAATTCTCTGGGTTCACCCCGACCTGATTGAAGATGAACAATGGGCCGGATCGTCATCCAAGAAGAAATCAAAAGGGAAAGGGAAGTCTTGCTGCGGAGTCTCTGCTATCCCAGGAGAAGATGACGAAAGAATCCTAGCTTTCCCGCTCTCCGAAGAAGAACAAGAAGTCTTTGCGACCCGGAGCGAAAATGAGTATCACTTCAAATATCCATCTCCTAGTGATCAGTTAGCTGAGCAGGGGGTGACTAAACGGGGACCAGCCAAGACTCTAACAGAGCTGGGGGTGATTGCAGCTCCTAAACCGGTTGAAAATGCTCGACGACAGCCGACGGATCAGCAGAAAGAAAAGAGATCCCAAGAGGTGCAGAATCCGAAGCAGTCTCGTTTCAATCGTCCGATTGGAAGAGATAAACCGGAGAGCTCGAAAACTCCGCGTGTTTTCGATATCATGGCTCAATTAGCCAATATTCCAGCGTGAATAACGCTGTATGAGTTGATGCGGTTGTCTAAAGAGACCAGGGAGGCATTACGAGAAGCTTTGGCCGATTCAGAAGCATTCCTCACTCGGATCAAGCCGGTATCGGAAGAGCCAGAACCGTCAGTTCAACAAGGCAATATAGCGGCCAAGAACCTTCCCTGCATTACATTCACCAAAGAGGATATGCAGACGAAGAATTCGAACCATGATCGACCCCTGTACTTCATTGGGTACATTGGCTCCAGCGAAGTCAACCGAATCCAAGTGGATCCGGGTTCAGCTGTGAGTATTATGCCGCTTCGCTTGATGCATAGCCTCGGCATTCCAGTCAGCAAATTGGCGTCTACAGGCACTATCATTTACGGATTCAACACCAGCGGATCAAGGCCTTTGGGAAAGATCCGGATAAAGTGCCAAATGGGTGATCTGAAGACGGAGGTCACGTGTTACGTGATTGATGCTGAGACATCATATAACTTATTACTGGGTCGGCCTTGGATCCATAGTAACGTTATAGTTCCCTCCACCCTACATCAGTGTCTGAAATATGTCGACACTGATGGAAGGGTCAGGACGGTGGTCGCGGATAAGCAACCATTTAAAGGGTTTGAGAATTATTTCACTGATTCTCTCCTTTATGGTAACGAATCCGATACGGAACCATCGGTCCAGGGCACGGACAGCTGAGAAGAAGCTGATTCCGAAGCCAGATTCGATTACAATGGTGGTTTTGTTTTAAATGATATTGTACCCTTTGTAATCAATCTTGACGATGAACAATCGTCAGATGGCAGTTGTAACTGGTAACTCGCCGATATTGAAATAAAAGATGATTTAGAGTACTCGTTGTCTCTTGATGATGCGATAAAAGGATTAGACGATAAGCCTGAGTTATATACACCGCTCCGATCATCTTATGTAACGAAGAAACACCTCCAACATTCTTTCAGAACGACCCTGATCGTTTCTGCCAAAATAGGAGGCGAAAAAGAAGTGGTTTACGGTAAAGGAGAGGGTTTTCCATTACCTGATCATTTCTTAAGGGAAGAGGAAAATGATGACAAACCTGGCCGACATTTATCTAAGTATAGTCCGGAAGCGCGCAAGCTCATGGAAAAACAGGGATATGATTTCGCACTCGGAGAAGGATTATACTTCGATCGAGGTTCCCGAATTCCAGCCAAAGCAGCATATGTACCAAAAGGGAAACCGGATGATTATTACCGTCACAAAAGAGGCTTAGGCTACGTCTCCTCGTCCGATGATGAATGTGGTTGGTAAATTATCGATCAAATTGCTAACAAAGCTAAGGACGGGTACTTGTCAGATTCCTCAGAATGGGACTCCGATACAAGTTTGGGGGAAGTATTTAAAGCCCTAATGACGAACATGACTACAGCTGATCCATCTACGATGGAGGACGACGATCAAATGCCAACGTGGGAAGACCCATGGGTTCATCACCTGAACATGTAGTATGGTGATAGGTTTGAACAGAGGGAACCCCCCACTGAAGACGAAGTAGTCCAAATTAATATGGGCGATGAGGCCAACCCAAAGCCCATATTCATCAGCGGTAGTCTTCCCCCAAATGAGAAAGAGGAATTAATTGCTCTCATTAGAGAATATATCGACGTCTTCGCTTGGAATTATGAGGACATGCCAGGGCTCGACCCCAATGTGGTGGTGCACCGCCTCGATATCAAGTCGGATGCCAAACCTGTCAAACAATAGCAGAGATGGTTTCGTCCGTAGATTATGGAAGCCATTGAGGCAGAGATTAAGAAGTTGATCGACTCAGGATTTATCCGAGATGAGCAACATCCAGACTGGCTAGCTAATATTGTCCCAGTCATGAAGAAAAATGGTAAGATCAGGATATGCATCGACTTCAGGGACCTGAATGCGGCATGTCCGAAAGACGACTTTCCCCTCCCAATCACGGACGTCATCATCGACAATACGTGCGGATTTGAGAGGATGTCCTTCATGGATGGCTTTTCAGGGTATAACCAAATCAAGATGCACCCGGATGATGAGAAGCATACAACATTCAGAACGCCCCTCGGTGTCTTCTGCTACACAGTGATGCCTTTCGGTCTAAAGAATGCAGGCGCCACATACCAACGAGCGATGACGAAGATTTTCCAGAAGCACCTCAGGAAAACGGTCGAGTGCTACGTTGATGATTTGGTTGTAAAAAGCCGCAACAAAGGAGATCACATCAGGGACTTGAAGACGATGTTCGATCTCATGCGGAGTCATCAATTGAAAATGAACCCCACCAAATCCTTCCTTGGAATGTCCAGCGGAAAATTCTTAGGATTCGTCGTCACCACTAAAGGCATACATATTGATCTTGACAAGGTGAAGGCGATACATGAATTGCAGCCCCCAAGAAATCTAAGAGAACTCAGAGGATTGCAAGGACGTTTAGCTTACATCCGGCGGTTCATCTCAAATCTTTCCGGGAAGTGCCAACCATTCTCTAAACTAAACAAGAAAGGGGTGTCATTTATTTAGGACGACGCCTGCCAAAAAGCACTCGAAGATATCAAGACATATTTGACGAACCCTCCTGTTCTTGTCGCACCAAAATCAGGTAAACCGTTCTTGATATACATCAAGGCGATGAACCATTCGATAAGTGCTTTATTAGCACAAGACGATGATAATGGTCACGAACAGGCAGTTTATTACCTAAGTCGGACTTTGGTAGGCGCCGAGTCCCGATATCTGATGATTGAGAAAGAATGTCTCGCATTGGTATTCGCGATACAAAAGATGCGGTATTACTTGGTCGGACAGACGATTTACGTTATCTCTAACGTTAATCCGGTACGGGTATTTATGACGCAACCGGGTTCGATAAATTGGCGGTTAGCAAAATGGGCCCTTCTCTTGTCCTAATACGACTTGCACTTCAAACAGCAGAAGTCGGTCAAAGGACAAGCGATTTGTGATCTTTTGGCGGCAAGCCCGACAACAGATACGGCAGAAGTATATGATGACTTGCCGGATGAAACCCACGAGGTTAACACCACGTCGCATCAATAAGTATGGCAATTATACTTTGATGGTGCTTCGAGAGCAGTTAATAAGGCAGTAACCCCCGGATATCCTAAAGTCTCCTCCGGAGTTGGAGTTGTCTTAGTTTCCCTGGGGAAGCATGTAATGCCTCGGGCTTATTCACTGACAGATCCATGTTCCAATAACGTAGCCGAGTACAACGCGCTCCTCATTGGACTTAGTTTCACCAAGGAGCTGGGGGTCGAATATCTCGAAGCTTTTGGGGATTCTCAATTGATAGTCAACCAAGTCTGTGGAGAGTACGAAGTCAGGAACCAAGACCTGATCCCGTACCACCAGGAGGCCGTCAAAATGGCAGATTCTTTCGAAGAATTCTTTATTGAATACATCCCTCGTCTCCAGAACGCTTATGCGGATGCACTGGCAGCACTAGCAGTATCACTTGCGCAACCGCCCGAAACTAAACTGCTAGTCACAGTAAGATCGCATCAACTCTGCATACCCATATACAATATGGATATCGAAGAGGAAGATGATAGAAATATAAACGCCAAGGAGGTGAACTCAACTCAAATCGGGTCTGAGTCCCGAGATTGGCGTTTTCCTATCATTGACTACGTCCAGTACGGTATTTTGCCAGAGGATGTAAAAGAAAGGGAATCGATCCACTGAAGAGCACCAAGGTTCTTCTATAATGCCGAGACCCGTACATTATACCGCCGAGGGTATGATGATTTGCTACTCCGATGCCTTTCGAACGAAGAAGCAGAAGAAGTTCTTAAGGAAGCACACGAAGGAGAATGCGGTGCGCATCAGCCTGGTCCCAAGCTGTATGATCGCATCAGAAGGATGGGATACTTTTGGCTAACAATGGTCCGTGACGCGATCGAATACGCACGAGGATGTCACGCCTGTCAAGTGCATACAAATTATATGCACCAACCACTGGACCGGTTACACACGTCAACCACTTCCTGGCCATTCGAGACATGGGGTATGGACATTGTCGGTCCTATTTTTCCCCCTTCAGTCAAAGGTGATCGGTTTATTCTCGCAATCACGGATTACTTTTCAAAGTGGGCTGAAGCAATTCCTCTTAAGGAAGTGAAGACGAACAACGTCATCAATTTCATCAAGCATCATGTCATATACCGACACGGCGTGCCAAGATGGATCATTCATGACAACGGTCTGCAGTTCATAAGCAACGCTTTCGTCAGGTTCTGCGACAAATTCAAGATTCAAGATGTTTCGTCGACAGCTTATTATCCCGCTGCGAATGGATTAGCTGAGTCTTTCAACAAGACGATCATTAAGATCCTATCAAAGCTCGTGAAGACTAATAAACGAGATTGGGACGATAAACTCGGTGAAGCACTCTGGGCTTATCGCACCACCGTACGCACACCTACAGGAGCTACTCCATATTCGTTGGTATATGGATGTGAAGCTGTGCTGCCTTTGGAGATTCAAATCTCATCTCTTCGAATCGCTCTCGCAACTGAGATGACGACTGAAGAGCAACATCAAAAACGTCTCGAAGAACTCAAAATGTTAGATGAAAGGCGCTTGGAATCTCAACAACACATTGAGTTTTATCAAGCCAGAATATCTAGGGCTTTTGACAAAAGGGTCCGCCAAAGAAGCTTCAAGGAAGGAGATCTGGTCCTCGCTGCTCGCCGACCGATAATCCTCAATTCTAAGAAGAAGGGTAAGTTCGAACCCAAATGGAAAGGACCGTTTGTGATAGACATAGTCTACTCAAACGGTGCATATCGCCTCGTTTCTCTAGAAGGCGTCAGGCAATTAATGCCAATAAACGGGAAGTTCCTGAAAAAGTACTATCCCTAGTACATTCAGGATAACCCATTTATCGGGAAGTTCCTCGAAGAATATTACACTTAATATTCTAGAGGATAACCCAAAATCATTTTCACCACCAAAATCTCTCACTGATCAATTTCAATTGACAGTGAGTCCACCAAAAATATCTTTCTGGCCTAAGCCACCAACAAATTCCCCTCTTGATTCTTTCCACGAATAAGAGGTCCACTTTCAATTCGGAGTCTCCTTTCGATAAACGAAAGAACTCCCCTCTTTTCTCTTTGGTTAAACCTCTTCATGGTTATAACCAAAGTTAAAATTTTATTTTGATAAACGAAAAACTCATCTAGATAACCGATCCTATAAAAGGTAAGCTTATTTAGATCTTCCGGATTCTCGGAGTGGAGATCCCACTTCTAGTTTCTTTCTTGCACTGGAAATAGAATATAAAATTCTTCCTTTCCAGAATCAAGGAATAGAATATAAAATTCTTCCTTCCTTGTTCGGGGAATAGAATATAAAATTCTTCCTTTCCCACATCAACCCTTTTTCCAAAAATTTATCAGTCTAGGATTCATCCTAGGAAGTTTATCCCGAATCCTAAGCAGGGATAAGTCTGCGCCTAACACGCGCTGCCGGTTTAGTCTTTCTCCGTAGAAGAAGACACCAGAATTCGATTCTGGGGTATTTTATCCTGAAACCTAAGTAAGGATAAGTCTGCGCCTAACACGCGCCGCCGGTTAGTTCTTAACCGTTAAAAAGAACACTCGCCCACATATTCAATATTGTGGCAGGTTGTTATTAATAACACCAAAATCCACGCCTTACACGCATGGGGAATTTCATCCTGAATCCTAAGAAAGGATATGCCGACGCCTAACACGCGTCGCCAGATTAGTCTTTTACTGTCCAAAAAGACACCAGAGTTTGATTCTGGGGTATCTTATCCTGAAACCTAAGTAAGGATAAGTCAGCGTCTAATACACATTGCCGGGTAGCCTATTCCCGTAACAATGGCGAAGTCTAGGTATTCAAAGTCGTAGCAAAGAGTCTAAGGGAGTTCATTCCGTTAGCACAACGTTACATGCGGAACGGATTTAGATAATCCGCATGCTAGCCCGACTCAAACGGTAGTCGGTAAAGGCTAATCAAATCCGTTGAAGGCTGGGGGTTAGCCAAAAATCCTAAAGTCAACGCCTAATACGCGTCGCCGGGTAGCCTATTCCCGTAACAAATGGTAAAGCCTATGTATTCAACATCATAGCACAAAGTCTAAGGGAGTTCATTCCTTTAGCACAACGTCACATGCGGAACGGACTAAAACAATCCGCATGTAAGCCCGATTCAAACGGTAATCGGTAAGAGCACGTCAAATCCGTTGAGGGCTGAGGATTTGCCAAAAATCCTAAGTCAACGTCTCATACACGTTGCTGTTTAGTCTTTTCACAGGAGAAAGACGAAGTCTACGTATTCAATATCGTAGCACTAAAAGAGTTAACTCTTTTAGCTTAACGTCACATACGGAACGGACTTAAACAATCCGCATGCTAGCCCGACTCAAACGGTAGTCGGTAAAGGCTTATCAAACCCGTTGATGGCTGAGAATTTACCAAAAATTCTATAAATACGAGTCATTGATGCATCAATTCTATGGATTGGTCTCGTGACTCAAGTATCTGCCGCGCTCCAATTCCTTAAGAGCTTAAACTGTGTATACTCCAGAAAACGTACGAGTATAAACTGTGTCGGACGCCGGACAACGCGTCGCAATGAAGCTCAAACGTCGGACAACGCGTTGTAAACGAAGATTCAACACCGACAATCGATGGTCAGTTCCATGTTGAAACAGCCAACTCGAGCTAAAAAGCCAGGAAATCGAGAATCGACTTCAAATTCAAAATTCCGACAGACGGTCAGACAATAAATGCAGCACCGGAACCCTTACAGATATTCGACAAAGCACCGAATAGCCTGGAGGACTGAAGGAATCAAGAATAGAAGCCATTCCAAATATCCCGTCGTTACCGATTGAAGGATGGGACAATCATATCCAAAGTATTCCAGACTCTTCCATAAAAGAACGATGCTGAAATACTTTGGAGGGGGTATCTGTAGGCGTATAAAACTACCTATAGGTCCCTTAACACAGCTCGACGACGCCGATTCGACAAACCGACCATCGGGCGACGTATGCAGACACGATCGTTAGTCCACAACACCGAAGCCAAGTGATACGCGACGAAACGGATTAACGAGGCTACGAAGCTAACGAACCGCACGCAAACAACGAAATAAATCCACTCGCGTGTGGAATTTAGCTAACGGGTTGAGGAATCAACGAGTCATCCAACCAAGAGCGGACACGGACGAATCACGATCGAATCAAGATCAGTTTCGGACTCGAACTCAGAACCAGATTTACTGCCAAATCAGGTCAACGAATCGAGTCCGAACAAATCAACCACACAACCGAATCACGGACAAAACCGAAAAAAACGGATACAACGACGGAAAACAACGGAAACCCAACACCTAGAGGGGCTCGGCCGAAACCGAGCCACCTCAAGGTGGCTCGGTGGCCGGCCCAGATCTGTGCCAAGGCACAGATCTGGTAGCCTATAAATAGGAGGGGCTATGTTCATTTTGAGAGGTTGGATTTTTTAGAGCCGAAACTCTGCCGAATTGAGATCTCACTTTGGAGTTTTGAAGACTTGAAGACTTGGACATTCAGATCTGGTTCTTGGCGAGCATCCGCGTCACAAAAGGCAGGAGTTCGAGAGAAAAAATCAGATCTGAGATCTACACGAGGTAATACTCCGAATCAAAGCTTGGCCTTTGATTCCGAGAACTAAAGGCTACTATTTCCTTGGTGAAATAGTACCCCTCGGCTGTTATTTCCTTTGTGAAATAGCACCCGTCAAATCGTGTAGATCTGACCGGATCTAGATCGTGCGGTGGTCCACGGATTAACCCCGGCGCAGGCGAAGACCCCACACAAGCGAGTGACCACAAAACAGGAGCTCGTGATTTGTTCAGCAAAAGGAGAAAGTTGTAATCTTTTTTTATTTTTTCTTTGATTTTCATTGTAACCGGATCTTATAAAAAGACCGGATCTTTGTAATCGATAAACTATTATTGAGAGTGCAATGGAATCAATGAAGAAGAAAGCAACGATTTTTCCCACGAACAATGTCTAGTTGAGGTAATGCCTTATAGGCTAAATAAAAAGAAATTGGACTCCAAAACAGTTAGCAGCTACTTTATTGAGTATTCTGAATGTTCAAGGGGCTATAAGTTTTTTGATTCCATACACAAGAATGTTTTTGAGACAGAAACAACAAAATTCTTTGAGGATGTTGAGTTTGGGGGGAGAAATAAGGTCAGAAATATTGCTTTTGAGGAAGAATTGGCTTCAGATCCAATCCATACAGTTACTTTTGATAATATTTAGGTTCATATACATGTTGTTGCTCAAGAAGTAAATCTGGAACCTCAATATGATAATGTTGAACAACTCCCTGTTCCAGAAGAACAAACTCAACAACCTTAAGAATCAGTGCCATTAAGGAGATCCATGAGAGAAAGGAGAAATGTTATTCCGGATGATTATATTGTATTTCTCCAAGAACATGAGGATAATAATGGAATGTTAGAAGATGATCCAAACAACTTCCAACATACCATGAAAAGTTCTAACTCTCAATAGTGGATTGATGTCATGAATGAAGAGTACAAGTCTATGCAAGACAATAAGGTTTAAGAATTTATCCCTTTGCCAAAAGGTGCAAAACCAATTGGTTGTAAATGGGATTTTAAAACTAAGTGGGATGCAAACGGTAATGTGGAGAGGTATAAGACACGTCTTGTAGCTAAATGCTTTACTCAAAAGGAAGGTATTGATTATACAGAGATATTCTCTCCGGTTTCATTGAAAGACTCGTTTAGAACAATCATGACGCTTGTTGCTCATTTTGATCTTGAGTTACACCAGATGGATGTTAAGACTGTATTTCTCAATGACGTTGATGAGATGATTTATATGGTGTAACCAGAAAACTTTGTGTCAGGAGACCCAAAGAATATGGTTTGCAAATTAAGAAAATCCATCTATGGACTCAAGCAAGCTCCTCGTCAATGGTATTATAAGTTTCAACAAATAATTATCTCGTTTGGTTATGAGATGAATATTATTGATGACTGTGTATATCACAAGTTTAGTAGGAGTAAGTATATTTTTCTTGTTCTGTATGCCGATGACATATTGCTTGCCACTAATGATATAGGTATGTTGCACGAAACCAATAGATTTCTATCAAAAAATTTTGAGATGAAAGATCTTGGGGACGCCTCTTTTATATTAGAAATCTAGATACATCGAGATCGTTCACGAGGTATACTTGGATTATCACAAAAGAGCTATATCGATAAAATATTTAAAAGGTTTAGCATGTAAGACTGCAGATCAGGAGACACCCATGTTCCTAAAGAAGATAAGTTTAGTCTCAATCAGTGCTCTAAAGGCAATCTTGAAATTCAGGAAATGCAGAAGATTCCTTATGCTTCGGCTGTAGGAAGTCTAATGTATGCTCAGGTGTGTATGCATCCGGATATTACGTACGTTGTTAGGATGTTAGGCATATACTTAAGCAACCCTGATATGGATCATTAGCTAGCAGTCAAAAGGTTTATGAGGTATCTTCAGAAAATAATAGATTATATGCTCACATACAGAAAATCAGATCAGTTAAAGGTCATTGGGTATTCTGATTCTGATTTTGCTGGATGTCAAGATAGCAGAAAATCTACATTAGGCTACATTTATACGTTAGTAGGAGGAGCTATATCATAAAAAAGTATCAAACATACACTTGTAGCTTCCTCCACTATGACAGCAGAATTTATAGCTTGCTATGAGGCATCAAATCAGGGAATATGGCTGCAAAATTTTGTCACTAAACTACGCATTCTGGAAAATATTGAAAGACCACTAATGTTATATTGTGATAATAAATCTACAGTTATATATTCCAATAACAGCAGGAGCTCAACTAAGTCAAAACATATTGATATTAAGTTCCTAGTTGTGAAAGAAAGGGTACAGAGTGGACAGATATCCATAGAGCACATTGGGACAAACTCTATGATAGCTGATCCTCTTACTAAAGGATTGCCACCTAAGGTCTTTCATGAGCACACTACTCATATGGGTGTGGTATTATTTGAGAATATCATGATTTAGTGGGAGTTTATGATTGTGGTGCTTTATGTTAGGTTGTATTGTCTGATCAGAATAAAGTATTCCGTTCATACACTCTGGTATATTATGTTGAAGTTAACTTCGCTAAAGTTTAAGGTAGGACCAATTGAAAATAGGCATGTACTGATCACATTGCATGTAATTTTCATGTTGTACATCCATGATTGATATATGTCGTTTGGCTGTATTGGTATCTATGACCATTGATGGGTCGAGTCACGATAAATGTCAGAAGGCTGCTTTAATCCTATATTGATATAGTCAATGAACGAGATTGTTTGAAAATACCCTTTTCAGTGATAGTAATTTTTGAGCTCTAAGGTTATACACACTTTAAGGAATCATATGGTGCCCAAGTGGGAGATTGTTGGATTTAAATCTAATTAAATCTAATTTGTGGGCATATATGATTAATCAATGTGTATTGCTATTCTTAAGGATAACCCGCTTAAAGTGATCAATCAATTTGGGTTAATGGGTGTTTAAATAAATCACGAGCTAAATGTGCAGATACCAGGTTGTAATTATAATTTAATGATGGGCCAAAATATAAAAGTACAACACCTATTAATATGGGGTTATGGTCCCTAATCTAGGGTTAACATATGTTCTATTCTCTTACCCTCATCTAAAGAGATACACAAGGAGAAACTCTAAGATTAGAAGATCATCAAAACCCTACTACAAATCTAAGAAATGGATTCAGGTATAACTTCCGCTCTTATTGATGTTTAATCTCTATGTTTATGTTTAAGTACAACATATAATTATATTAATAATTAGAAAAAATAATGAGAAGCTCAGTAAGTCACATAACATAGTCAAGTCGCTCGCTCATGAGGGGCCTCGAATTCGATTCTCGTGTACGTCAAAGGCACAATAATTATAAAAACTATAATTATAATTGTCACTTACGACATTTTATATTTTAACAGAAAGTAGATAATCATATTATTAGTATATCATCACTCATTTTATTCTGTTTGTCCATAAAGGGGAATCTTAAGTTAGGGTGGCGAGGAGGCAAACGAGATTCTAACGCCTCGTTTGGTACGCGGGAATGAAGTTAAGTAAGAATGAAATGAAGATAGTAATGAAATTGAAGAATGAAATGGAATTGACGTTGGGAATAGATGCTCATTCTCATTCTCATGTTTGTGTGGGATTAGAGAATTAAGTGGGAATATCTTTAAGGAAAATATAATTGAAATTTATCTTATTATTTTTATTCTCACTTAAGTGAAAATATCAATTCCTTAATAACTCATTGGGAATAGCAATTCCCACATTAAGTAGGGATTGAGGAGAAGTGAGAATGACATTTTTAGCATCTAAAAACATATCATGTTTGGTAAGTATGAATGAGAAGTTAGAATTGCATTCTATTCTAGCTCATTCTCATGTATCAAACTAGGCATAAGGGGCGGATCATGTGGAGAATTTGGAGTAAAAAAAAAAAAGCAAAGCCGGAAAAATAAAAGATTATCCACGTTGATGTCAAATCGATTGAAAGAGTCTTTTTAAGTTTGGTGGAGGTGGTTGGACACGAGGGTGGATCCAATTGGGGTTTTAGTAGAATTGTTAGACTAATTGGTGAGTTATTAGATGAGTGGGGGTTATTGGGTCTTTTTGAGTATCTAATTGATCTTAGCCGAGTGGGATATGAGCCTCTTCGGTTTTGTAGTGAGATCACATGCCGTTAGTGTGATAAATTTTCTCATTAGCGGGTGTTTACTATGGGGTCCTAGTATTCCTTGAGCAAAGTGGGGTCGGGTCAAGTGACCCCACTTTGCTCAACGTGGACCTGCCTATAATTCACGGTAAAATATAATTTATCAATTTGTAAATGATTACATTGTGATTATTTTAGACTACATACATCTTTAGGGACCCCCGCCCCCCCCCCCCCCCCCCCCCTCACCTTAAACATAGGATTATTATACATAAAGCATTTAAATTTATATATACATAATATTTTAAAACCAGATTTATAATACAATCAACCATCTCTCAGTCATATTAATTTTCACTCAAAATAAAAAATAACCTCCAAAAAATTATGTTCAAGATGCGTAACTTAAATGAGTCGCGCGTCTTAAATGTGAGTTTTAAAGGGTATTTTGGGTTTTTTATTAAAATTTTGACTAGAAGATGATTAATTGCAATACAAACACACTTTCAAAGATGGTTCGTATATAAATTAAAAATAAAAGATGGTTTTAATGTAATGACCCTATTTTGAAGATTGTTTCTAGGGGGAAAACTACATATCATAGAATGTGGTTGTTTACTTGTTACTTATGTCCTTACAATTAATCCATATTTTGATAGTTTAGAATTAAATTGAAGTTTATTATTTAAAAGAAATAATGGGAATGAGGTGACGACTCATTTTGTTAAATGAGTTATCAAGGGATAGTCATGTGGTGATGCCCATGTTACCAGTTACATCATAAGGTGTGGAACTCACCACTCTATCTCTTAGTAGCTCAATTAGCAAAATGAGACACCACATCATACTCGTCATTCTCTTTTTAAATCTTTTCCTGGAAACTTCATTATTTGAAATGGTAAATATTTGTTTGTTTAATGGTTGTTATACGTGCGGACATAATGCTACAATATTGTTATACATACACCTTGATATTGTTATGGTGATTTGACAAATATCCATTCAACGCCAACTACTATCATGATCACAGTGGACACCCTATTAAAAGAGACTATTTCTATCCAAATGTGATAATTTGAAGGAGTAATATCTATAAAAAAAATTAAAAGATTAATTATTCAGTTAAGTGTCAATTTGGATAGTAAAAGACATGGGATGAGATTTTGTCTCATGTGGGAAAAAAACATTGTTGTACTTGGAATCCACTCATTAAAGACAATATCTCTATTACTACGGTTTTTCTATAGAGTGCCCATGGGCCCTCTATAAGGGAGGAGAGAGATAAAGAGAAATAAATAGCTCATGGGTCCCCCTGATTTGCATTAATTTCTGTGCATAATTCATTTCTCTCTATCTCTCTCCTCTCTTATAGAATGCTCATGAGCACTCTATAGAAAAATCGTTTGCTAAAATAGTTTTTAGTACATAAATTGACATCTTTAAAATTTAATGCATTAAGTCATATCAATATAAAATATCAATCTCGAATGATTCATGACATTTAATGTGACATTGAACATATGCCAATTATTGGCTTGAATACTAATGTCCAATGATTTAATAGTTAACCTCTATTTGATGCTCATTTAATGTCATGCATCCCAAACTAGTTGATACTTTCTCGCCTTTAAACTAGTTGAAAACTATGCAAAATTTAATTTAGTTTTACGTGGGTTTGCTGAAAGGTAGTTCAATTCAATCTCGTGTTTGGGGACAGACTTCAACTCCGGTTCGAATTTGCGTGTGATCTTGATCCATGACTAGCGAAGCAATATGAGGGTATGAGCTGGCAACAGCGACGCACCGCGTAGGATGAATGCGGTTGGTGTGCATGATTTTGAGCAATCATTATTTGATCCGTAACAAATTAATGTGAGTAGGGATTTTGGATTAAAAAAAATTCATAGTTAGAGAGTAAATGACAAGTATCTATTTATCTAAAAATAAAAATATAATATTATAAATTTATAGTACCTAACGAAAAAATGCACGTTTTGAATTTTTGGATTTTAATTGCTAAAGAGCTAAATTCAAATGGGTCAATCCATTTGGATTGGTTGTTAAATATTCAAATGGACTAGTAAATGCTATTATACTTGTTGCAAATTGGCTGCTAATTTGCTTAGTGCTCATATAAATAAGAATCTGGGTGCAATTTTTTTAAAAACTATTGGGGGGGGGGGGGGGGCCTCTCGAAGTTTCATGTTAAAAGGTAATTTATAAATTATTTGGGGCACATGTAAATATGTACCAATAAAAACAAGAAGGTGATTGTTGGAAGTGAATGTTTGATCAAGTGCATTTGATAGTCAACCTCTTGAAACTTAGTAACCAAGGAGTTTTTAGAGTTCAGTTGTTTTAGTTGTATGTAACTTTCTAATCTTTAAAAAGAGAGATGTTTCATGATTGTCTAGTAGATTACATGGCAAAACCGTATTGCTTTCTTCTGGGGAGCATGAGTTCAATTTCCACGTGCGCTAAAGGTGAGATCCAAAAAAAAAGAGAGAGAAAAAAAAAGAAAAAAAAAGGGAAAAGAGATGTTTATATCTTATGGTGATTCTTTGATATTATTCAACTACCCTGTCAAGACTAAGAAATTAAATGATTCAAAATTATGTCGCGTCTCCAGTGATCTTGTACTGTAGAAGTCTAGTTAAGAATGTACATGGTAGCTATTCAGGTGCTAAAGTTGCATGATTCTTGTGATTCTCCCATTCATCAACGTGACATTTCTATTTTATAGCATTGTCGTGTACAATTCACTCAGGACAACACATATTGTCAAATAAACATCCTTCCAACTTCATTTAACTTTTAAAACCTTGGGAATGACCTCTCCGTTGTAGTTCTTTAGTCCTCCCCAAGGAGACACGTTTTTTTGAAGCACATACCCGAATTAGTCTTTTACATGTTAATATAGTATGTAATTAGCATAAACAAAAGTTATCTAGTCACTGATATTTGGTTCATGAGTTAAATAACAATGAACTATCAACGAAATGAATTATGACGCCCAATTAAAAAAAAAAGTAGAGGGAGGAAATCATTAAAGAGACGAAAAATGATAAAGGCACATCCCCAACCACATCCCAAACTGCACCCCCTCTCTCACATGCTACAGTACACCGGGCCCCACATGGGATTTTAAATTTTTAAAATCCCATGTGAGGCCCGGTGTACTGTAGCATGTGAGAGAGTGGGTGTGGTTTGAGATGTGGTTGGGGGTGTGCCTCTAGTGCCACCCTAAAGAGACTTATCTCTCATGTCCATACAAAAACTCATGAAAAATGTTTCCTTAAATATATGTTGCATCAATCAATAAGAGGGTGTTATGTCACCCTTCCACTTGGTTAGTTTCAAGATGATTTTAAGTGTGAACCAAAGAGAAAAGAAAGTGATGGAAAAAATAAGTTTCCTATATTTTGGGTTTTTTGCCAACCAAAAAGACTCCTAGATTTCCTTTTCCTTTTCAGTCCCATATATAATCCTTGCCATCAATGCATGTTGTTCCTCAAGGTAGATCCAAATGTTGTGCGCAGCGAAAATTTCGGCAGAGTTACTGGTGCACAATAAGAGAGAAAGATCAATAAGAATTCCCGTCTCACCAAGGAAATAAGAATCTGAATCGAATATCTCAACAAAATAAGATATCGGCTCTTCCTCTCATCAGTTCTAGGATTGACTTGTTGAGGGATCCTAAAAACTATTACAATGGCCACAAACACAAACAAACCAATTTTTACGTGGTTCGGCAAACTGCCCATGTCCACGGGGCAGGGAGAGGGATCTACTATTAGTGAGAAAAAGAATACAAATGGGTTTACAACTCTCACAATCTAAACCCTCAAATAGGCTCATTGCTTTTCTACTCAAGAAAAGGTCAGCCTCCAAAATTCTTTTTCTCTTCACAAAGCCCTAGGATTTCCCCTGCTGCAGTCGCCAAAACAGAAGCCCTCTTTTGCTTTTTCTCCGTAGCCGCAAAACCTCTATCCTTTGCCCAGCCCCTACGCACCGCCCTAGGAGAGAAACGAAGCTATATATATAGCAGATGATATCGGGTAATCGGGTTTTGTCCACTGGACTCATTGCTTTACATGGATTTTCTTACGCTCGTGGTACCCACGCTATCTTCTCACGCATTTTGGCTAGCTGGCCAATCTCTTCCCGCAGCAGGTGTCACTTCACGCGGCTTTGAGAAGCAATTTCGAAGCACTTGCTTTTCCTCGCGAGAAAAGTTCTGCTTGTGGCCCCCACAATTCTCCACATCGGTGAAGTTTTCCTAAAACTGAGCCGACACCAATCAAAACAAATACCTCACTTGTTGCGTCCAGTATGAAGTGAAACAATTCACGACAACGGACTCAATCCACAACAAGTTGAGACCCAAACGAGAATGCGAACACTCTCCAAATGTCGGTATCAACCCACCAAATCGGCTGCATCATAAAGACTGCCTACGTATCCTCTTGCCCAAGGAATCAAGCCTTACGTAGTTCACTCAAATGGCCACGAACGACCTCAATCCAATAGAAGAGTTCGTAACCCTTCTCCAATATCATCAACTCTGCTGCTGATAACACCTCCAATATTCTCAAACACCTCCACCTGAGGTGAACCAATGGCTATATTCAAATTACATCTATCAGCTACATTCAAATCTATCAACTCATCATCTGCACCCAAATCCAAGTGATCCCTAAGCTGTGTCACCTCAGCTGGAATCCCAAACAATACAGTATGATCTGGAGTAATCTTCACCAAATATGGAGTAGCATCACACTCCACCCGCTACGATACATCTAAGGTCTGTCCAAAACTCTCCACCTGCTGAGAGTCAATTAGCTCCCTCATCGAAGCCTCAACCGAAGTGACACTACCAAACCAAACACCCAATTGAGTTTTACCTCCTATCACAGCAGTTTACAACTCTTTAATAGGATAACCCAAATATATCAAAACCTCAGTCCAGAAACTCTTCTGCAAACCATTGCTTGATAACAAACACCGATCTTCCTCCAGCAAGGCACGGTTCTCCAAATTTGTCACCCTATCTAGCTGCCCCAAGATATCCTTTCTAACGAAGTGTCTCGCAATGCCGTAAGCTCGGCTCCAATACAGAAACAGGTCTATCTTGTACCTCCTATAAAAACCAGAATGAAGTACCTTCACCTTTCTGTCCATCTTACACTTCTTCAAACTGTTAGAGACTACTAGGACTTTATCCATAGGGGATTTGGTTGCAACCCAAACACGTCTAGAACAGCCACCAACAAAGAAAACCAAACTTCTATTACCTCCCAATGATGCCCCCTTGGAAGGCCCTCAAACATCCACATGAACTCCTCCACAACGATCCTTAGCACGGTGAATAGAGGTGTCAAACTTCACCTCGGTCTTCTTGCTCACATCAACATGTTCACTGGACTTCAAACGGCAGGTCTTCACACCCTCTTTCAATCTATGCGAGGAATCAATACTGGAATGGCCAAGCCCTAAATGCCGCAGTTTAGTCGAATCAATAGAAGTCGTCAGTTCTCCACCTGCCACTATACCTCCAGTCAAGTAATACATGTTATTCCTCCTGACTCCCTTCATCACAATCCGAGAGTCTTCCATAATCTTGAGAACCATGTCCTCAAATCGAACATTCAGACCCTCTCCAACCAAAGCTCCAATCGATATCAAGTTTTTTCTCAAAGAAGGAACATATCTCACATCATTTAACTCCCTAACAGTCCCGTCAAACATTTTTATGCGAATTCTTCCTATCCCAAGGATCTGGCATGCACGATTATCAGCCATGTACACCACACCACTATCCACCAGCTTCTCAAAACTAGAGAACCATTCCCTTCTAGGGCACACATGATAGGTCGCACCACTATCCAACATCCACTCGGATTCCTCTGAATAGCTCAATGTAGGACTGATAGAAAGCGAATAAATAGAAGAGTCAGAAATATTACCATCTGATACAATGTTTGCTTCTGATGATGGTTGCTTCCCTTTTCCCTTCTGCTTATTCTTCATCCATTCGTCGAGCTTTGGGCAATCTTTCTTTCAATGACCAGTCTCCTTGCACCAAGCACACTGATCTTTTCCAATTGTAGGATGTCCTACCCTAGACTGTGACTTCTAATTCTTTCGGTTTGGACCCTTCCCTCTTGCGACCAATGTCTCTGCTACCGACTCAGTCGAAGTCTCCTTATCCTTCTTTCGAAGCTTATAATTCACCAGTATAGCAGTGACCTCACTATACGAAAGAGCTGACTTCCCATTAATCAAAGTAAGGACGAAGGTCTCATATTCCTCATCGGGCAAGGAACTCAACAACAGCAACGCCTTGTCCTCATCTTCAATCATGACATCCACATTCGCCAAATCCGTAAGAAACTTTGTGTAGGTGTTCATGTGATCTCTAATTGAGATTCCCTTCTTCAACTGGAAATGATAAAGTCTCCACTTCAAATGCAAGCGGTTCTCAACACTCTTTGTCAGATACTTGCTTTCGAGAATCTCCCAAATCTTCTTTGCAGAAGTCTCATTCATCACATCATATTTTAGATCTTGAGTCAAACAAGACCTAATCACACACACGTCATTCGATTCATCTTCTTCCAAACCTTTTCTTCAATGTCATCTGGCTTGCCATCTAACTCCAAGGTATCCTCTAAATTCTGCGCGTTCAGCGCATGCAAAACCTCGCATCTCTATAATCTAAAGTTGTTTGTGCCATTAAACTTCTCCACATCTATCTTTCATAAAGTGGATATTCAAACTCTGAATGGTCTTCGTGCCAGAAGCACCACCCTCGACACCCGAAGCACCTTCTTTCCCCAACATCTTTCTCAACGCACCAACGAACGAAGAATAGATCTAAAACTAAAAAGATAGATTCTTTTACCAAAAGATCACACCTTTATCACCGAACAAAGCCCTAGACGAGCTTTCAAATCGATCTACTCCTCCAAATAGCCCAAGCGTAGTCCGGGCTCTGATACCACTTGTTGTACGTAGCAAAAATTTTGGCAGAGTTTCTAGTGTATGATAAGAGAGAAAGATCAATAAGAATTCCCGTCTCACCAAGGAAACAAGAATTTGAAACGAATATCTCAACAAAGTGAGATATCGGCTCTTCCTCTCATCAGTTCTAGGACTGACTTGTCGAGGGATCCTAAAAACTATTATAATGGCCACAAACACAAACAAACCAATTTTTACGTGGTTCGGCAAATTGCCTACGTCCACGGGGCTGGGAGGGGGATCTACTATTAGAGAGAAAAAAATACAAATGGGTTTACAACTCTCACAATCTAAACCCTCAAATAGGCTCATTGCTTTTCTTCTCAAGAAAAGGTCAGCCTCCAAAATTCTTTTTCTCTTCACAAAGCCCTAGGATTTCCCCTGCTGCAGTCGCCAAAACAGAAGCCCTCTTTTGCTTTTTCTCCGTAGCCGCAAAACCTTTGTCCTTTGCCCAGCCCCTGCGCACCGCCCTAGAAGAGAAACGAAGCTATATATATAGCAGATGATATCGGGTAATCGGGTTTTGTCCGTTGGACTCATCGCTTTACATGGCTTTTCTTACGCTCGTGGTGCCCACGCTATCTTCTCACGCATTTTCCCTAGCTGACCAATTTCTTCCCGCAGCAGGTGTCACTTCACGCGGCTTTGAGAAGCAATTTCGAACCACTTGCTTTTCCTCACGAGAAAAGTTCCGCTTGTGGCCCCCACACCAAAACTAGGTCCTTCATTGTTATTGTAGTCCTATGATTAGCACAAGCAACAATTTTAGACAGTTAATTTCACAAAAACGCTCTGGCGGTTATTTCACATAACTCCTATACTTTATTTCTCTCACTTAACCCCCATTCTCCCTGAACTTTTGGGCGTCTCACAAACCACACTAAACTTTGAACTTTAATTTTCTTACAGGTACGAGTAATTTGGAAATAACAAAAACCGATCATTCGCTGGAGAAGAATCCCAAATTTTGTCAGATGTCATTTACATGCAATATATCCTCTCTCTCGCCAAATTTTTAGATTTTTTTTCTATCAATGAAATTTTATTTTATTTGTAAATTGCATATAGGGGGCTCCGGTGAGAAAATGTCAAAGCTCCACTTCGAGGTTGTGTGTGTGTGTTTTTTTTTGGGGGAGGGGGGGTGGGTTTAAAAGACACCCCAGAGTTCTAGGGGATTAAGTGAGATAAACAAAGTTTAAGATGATTATATGAAACAACGAATTTTACGTGGTTTGGCAAGTTGCCTACGTCCACGGGGAAAGAAAGAGATGAATTTTCACTAACAGAGAAGCGAGAGTACAAATAGAGATTACAAAATTACTCAAATCTCTCAAACAAATCTCTCTAATCTCTAAAACAAAACCTTAAACCAATAGCTCAGAAAAACTCTCTTTTCTATGCTTCAAATAACCCTTTTACTGCTCCACAGAAACCCTAAAACGTGTTTGTATTTATACCAAACACTAATCCCAAATAGAACAGGAAAACCGAAACCAGACCCAAAACCCCGACGTGGTCAACCGAACTTGACGCTACGGTTGACCGACCAGAACAACAGAAACTCACCCTGTAAACAAACATGTATCGGTCAACGGGACAGCAAATTCGGTCCACCTGAAGTTGTTAGACCCTAGAGTGGGGGTGATTAGGGTCTTGTGCTAATCTAATTTTGATTTTGTTCCACTTAAAACTAATTCAAATATTATTCTTGCAAGATAGCTATATAATATGTTATGAACAAGAATATGCAATATGAACAAATGACAATATCCTAACAATGATATATATTATGAGATATATGTGTGAGGATATGAAACTAAGGATGATATAAACAGATACAAGATAGTGGTCACTATGAGCAATAGATAATGGCGACAAGAATGAAATAAACAATAAGCACAAGTGAGACGTGAAGACAATCACAAACACACAAAGTTGATCATGGAGTTCGGACCTTCCGTCCTACGTCTCCGCTCCCCACTCCCGGGGAAAAATCCACTATCACAACCGGGTTTTCTACGCTCACCCGAATAATGTTTACACCTCACAATATCGGTTTTCAACGCTCATCGATCAACGATCACAATCTCACAATGTGTAACAATCGTAAATTTTTGATACGTATTTTCTAGTATTTAAAATATTTTATTTTATTTTATTAATATTTTCCTAATTTTTGGAATTTTCTGAGTTTTCAAAATAAATAAATGAATAAATAAAATATATAGCCTTATATTTATTAGTTCTGCTAAATATTAATTTATAGTTTACTGAAATTTTTTTATATATATAAATATTTGGTCACTAACATTATTAGTGACCTTGTTATTATTGATATAACCTGAGCATAGTACAGTAACATATAAATATAAATATAAAGATTTTTTTGTTATTAATAATTTATTAATATAATTCTTATTCTGAATTTTATGTAAATATTTTCCATAATCTTTTCTCCCTTAATTTTCTCTCTTTTGAATTCTTTCCATAATCCCTCACAATCAATCCCCTAATCACTATTTAACACATTCCTTTTAATCCCGTAATTCTCTCCCTCTCTCTCCAATAATTCACCTTTCACAATTATATTTCTCTCTCTCTCACGTACACCTCCCTCTCACACCATCTCTCTCTCTCCCCAAGAACCAGTACCCCATCTCCTCCTCCTTCTCTCTCGTTCACCAAACCCAAACCCCACCCCCATCATCTTCTCCTTCTTCCTCTCTCTCTTCATCTTCGCGAACTCCCCCATCGCCTGAGCCATCTCCGGTCACTGCAGCCCACCGACCGCCCACCAAGCTCCTCCCCTTGCACCCTGCCTATCCTCCAGCAGCCGGAAGAACCCCCAACGCCTTTCGACGCCGCCCCGCCGACCGCCGTCAGTCCTCCCTTGGTCGTGCCCTCGTCGTCATCTTCACCACCCGAAACCACAACCCAACCCCGTCAGTTCGCCGCCCCGACAGCCACCTGAGCTGCCACCGCCCGTCCCTTTCCCTACCGCCTCCGACGACTAGCAGCGCTCCAGGCCTCCTCTCATTGCCGAGCACGCCGCCCAGCAGGCCTTCGACCCGCCTCTACCCTGTCTCCTGCAGCCCCTCCGTCATCACCCCCGCGTCCCCCTCTCCCCCGCCGGCTATCTGGCCGCCTGCAGCCCCGTTCAACCGCCCCTCCTCGTCGCTGTCCGACCGCAACAGCAGCCAGCCACGTGCCTCTAGCAGTCAGCCCCGTCGACCGCTACCCCTCTCTTCGGATCTCCTCCAGATCCAACGCCGGCGACGCACTCGCCACCCGTATCGTTCAGCCCCTCCCCAGATCCGATCCGTGCCGTCGACGTCGACTTATTCGATGCACCGAGGTAAGATTCCTCTTGCTCATCGTCTTGTCTATTTAATTTTTGATACGTTAAGAATTTATTAATTATATACGTTGATTTAACTGTGCTAGATTATGTTATAACGTGATTATTTGCGTGAGTTGTTGATACTGCGTGATTATATTCTGCGAAACGATGCTATAAGTGATGAATAGATATGTCAAAAATAGTTTATGTTTAATTTCGTGATGTTGGAAGGAAAGAATGTAATTACAGAAATTTTTTAGAATTATTTATAATAAGGAAAATGTTTTAAAAGGAAGTATTTCGAGAAAAGAATTTACTTGGTTAAAGAGTATTCTTGAATAATTGCTATGATTTAAAAGAATTTTTATTTTGAGGAAAAGAGTATTTTCGAACAATTTATAAAATATTATTGAAAAAGAAACGAAAAAGACTTTATAAAATTAAATAGGGTTACTGTTCATAAATAATAATAATATAATAAAAATATATTTTAAGAAGAGTATTTTAAAGAGAAATATTTTTTTTGGAAACTATTTATTGGGCATTAATGATTAAAAACTGTGACATTTCATGTGAGCAATTTCTTCTATTGGGCATTTTCATCTTGTACTGTTAATAGTAGTTATTCTTGCTTCCTGCTCACGATACATGATACTGACACATGATATGAATTGTATTTGTGATTCGTTGATGAGAATTATGAGAAGTACATGATTATAGTGGTGTGTATGACATGAATAAGACCTAGAGATTTGTGTGTAGATGACCTGGGATTATGAGAGTTGGGATGGTGAAGTATTGGTTCATGTTATCGGATGTGTTTGATGTTTATTTTCCAGGCTCGCACCAGTGGATCGTTTCACTCTGGGGTGAGTCTGAGGAGCAGTGATACCGTGGATGTTGATTATTTTCCAGGCTCGCACCAGTGGATCATTTCACTCTGTGGTGGGTCTGAGGAACAGTGAGATCGTGATTGTATATCGTGATTGTTGGTTATTTTTCAGGCTCGCACCAGTGGATCGTTTCACTCTGGGGTGGGTCTGAGGAGTTGGGATATTTGTGATTTGCGATTAGTCAGTTACCCAAGGATATGAGTTGGCTCTGTGTGAGAAAGGGACCAGTGAGTTGTGATAGGATGGTCAGTTGTGTCTTTTCATACATAGATCAGGATTAATATTTAATCATCTATAATTTGAGACATATGGTATATACATGAGGGTTTCCTTGTTTAGATTATTTCGCTCGACGTACTCCGTCTCTTGTTGTAGATTTTTAAATATTAATTCTATCTATTGTATGATCTTGTTACTTGGATGGTTTCTGATCGCTACCTGTTTGATCTTGTTACTTGGTTAATTCTTGGATTCATTTGATTATTAGTATTCCAGTTGCACGCCTCTATTATTATTACTATCATCACATGTTCTATTTTAATTTCTGTTATCACATTGACCACGCATATATTATCATTATCGTTATTGTATTTGTTCCTGGCTTGGGGGATCTTGCCGTGTGTATACACGCTGACGTACTCCTATTTTTTGGGTGTACGTCAGATTTAGGAGACGGACAGCCTCAGTTCGGAATCGTACAGGAGCCAGATGATTTTTAGTAGGAGAGCCTTGCAGAAGGAGTAGAAGAACTAGTTGAAGCGTAGTGGTTTTCTTTCGTAGTAGTAGTTAGACATTAAAACTCTTTTATCGTACTTTTCTTTAGTTGATGATGGATTTAGTATTTTAACATTTTTTTTCTTTATGGACTATGTATTCTTATTTCCTAGTTGGACTATTTTGTAATAAGGGTATGTTGGACCCATATTTTATGTCTGGGATGATTTACTGTCGATGATATGTTTATTCCTTATACTGAGTTGTCTTTATATTCTTACTATTGAGACCGGGGACCTGTGACTTCGTATTGTATTTATTTCTAGACGCTTAGCGTATTGGATTGAGAAGAAAAGAAAAAAAATAACAGTGTATATTTCTTCTCAATCTAATACGTCGCGGGCTTGTTCACGTTCCGATTCCCAGGTATTTTAGGAAGCGGGGCGTGACACAATGTAACTACACTCCACACCCTCTAAGTATTGGTCTCTAGCCTGTGTCCTTCATCAAGTGCTCAGATATAACCTCTCCCTAGGTTCGTCAACCGACGTCACTCCTCTTGGAAGCGACCACACACTCCTCTATGTGTACTAGTGTATTACAAAGTGAATCCTCACAATTAAAGCTCACAAATCAAATGATTGTTCTCTAAATAAGGTGAGAAGTCAATTAAGCATAACTTTTAGTCACAAACCCACAACCCCAAATTATACTATGAGTGTAAATACAATAAGCTCAATAGGTTGTGTGTGAACAAAGAAATAAATCAAAACAAGTCTAAATTCAATTTAATCTAGCAAAATAAATATGGCAAGTTAAGCATAAATAAGCTAGATAAAGAGTTTAAGAAAACTTCTCTAAAACAAGAGTAGAGGGATGTAGATTGAAGCCCAAACAAGATTGATGATCTCCTCAAACTCTTGCAAAATTCTCTTCACAAGCAAACTCTTAAACGCTCTTTTAAACAAACACAAAACAAGCCTAAACCCTTGTTAAACTCTTTTAAAACATTCTCTTAGATTCTTGTGAAAGATGAGAGCAAGGGGGGGGGGGGGGTATATATAGCCACCCAAAATCTCAGCCAAAAATCCCAAGCAAAAGACCAAAAAATCCACAGAATCAGAAATCAGATTCTATATAAATTATAATCGTTGGGCGATTGGCGGTCGACCGTGAAAAAAGCACGGTCGACTGCGAGCAGCTCAGAGGCAAATTCTGGGCTCAGGAAAACATCCGGTCGACCGTGGCGGTCGACCGCAAAACTCTCTGGACTTAATTCGGTCGACCACCACGGTCGACCGTGAACCATCAAAAAACATTTTGAGTCTCTGGACTCAAGACGGTCGACCGTGGCAGTCGACCGCAAACTGATATATGATAAAAACAGGTTTTGTAAACAGTTTTCTGATTTTGAAACCCTGTTTAAAAATATCAAACAAATTCATAAAAATATAAAACTTTGAAAAATGATTGTAGACATGATAATAAATATGCTACAAAAATTGGTTTTCAAAAAGTACCTCTCAAATAAAAAATATCATCATTTTACAAAATAGTCCAAAACATGAAAATATAAACATATGAGTTTTGACATTTTAGCTTAACCATGTTTTGAAACACTACAAAATGATTATATAGACTTAATAAAAAATGTATATGATTGTTATTAAGTCCATAAATCAAGAAAATATTATTTTCACAAAATTACATATTTTGCAAACATTTCAAAAGTAAATATGATTTTATTGAACTAAATAAAATTGACATTGATGAAATCATATATATGCATGTAAGTATGAAACAAGAATATGTTTTCTAATTAAATTCAATTGTTTCATATTAAAACTTGAAAACTATCAAACCAAAACATATATGTATATATATAACTATATATATACATAATCAAAACGTGTATGTGTGTATATGATGGAGCTTAAAGTACTAACACACATAATATAATACCTAAACTAAATGTTACCCAAACAATCTTGATTTTCAATAAGCTTGATTTGGTACACTTTGCGGATGAAGCTTGAACTTGAATCTTTAACTTAAATTGCAAGGCTTCATACCACAATTCCACAATCCTCCATTGGATATGATTGTGAATGCGTAATTCCATCCATCCTTCAACATATTGTTTGCCTAGAATAAATATAAAACACAAACACTAGACAAACAATATTAGATGTAAATTTTTTGTAAATCATCATCAAAACAAGAAGGCCAACATAAGTATCTCGCGGTCGACTGGACATAGTGCATCAAATTGACCTGTAGCCGTGCATGTTTTCGGTCGACCGGCTTTGCCTCGCGGTCGACCGGCTTTGCCTTGCGGTCGACCGGACAACACCAAAAATCTTGTCTGCTTCAAAATCCTGAACTTCGTTGCCGTGTCGCCATTTCTGCAACAGCCCCCCAAAAGTTGTTTTCCATTTTTGGTGGGTGGGTTTTTGTTCGGTGGATTTTTTTTTTTTTTGGGGGGGGGGGGGGGGGGGGTGTGGATGTTGGAGGTGTATGCCAAATTAAATCTATTTTAGATCAATC
>BQKN01064560.1:296319-314128 GCA_022839385.1 Asparagus kiusianus
TATATATATATATATATATAGAGAGAGAGAGAGAGAGCAAAACTTGTGTCAACTTAAGTGGATAACAAAAAGTTGACAACCAAATATTTTAGCCACTCATATTGTCTAGGGATCCTTGCATGATATGAAAATGTTATATATATTAATAGTTGGGTGGCTAGGAAGTTTGGTGGACATCAACTTAAGTTGATAGGAGTCTTACTCACTGTTTTAAATATCGGCCGATAACCGATATTATCGGCCGAGTTATCAGATTTGGGAGCTCTCCGATAGGATAACTTGGATTTTTAATCGGTTATCGTTTTTGGCAAGTTATCGGGGAGTTATCGGCGTTATCGGTACTTATCGGCCAATAAGTAAGGTTTTTTTATCGGGATTATCGGCCGATAAGTAAGACTATGCAATCGAATGGTTTCATCGTGTGGTCAAGATGTAAGTTTTGCTTTCTACAATTGGTTAGTGATTTTAAACATGATGATTTACATTTTGGTATGTTTATATGTCATTATGCATGGTTAGATTACATTTTTTAGTTATTATATTATATATATACACCATTCCGTATATCACTCCGATAAATACTACTTATCCCCGATATATCCCCGATTTCCGCTATCCGATATGGATTTTGGCTGTTCGATAAATCCCCGATAACCGATATTTAAAACCTTGGTCTTACTCTCTCTCTCTCTCTCTCTATATATATATATATATACATATTGTTGAAGAGGTATATTGATTAATAATATTTTTTTTACAGAAGCTATACATTACTTGTTGCAAGTTTATGATGTCCACCCATTGTATATATATATACCTATCCATATATATATAAGGTAACTAGATATTATATACAACAAACATTCTATCTATCTATCTATCCATATATATGATGGGTGGGTGGGTGTATGTATGTATGGATATGTGTACGTACATACGTATGGATGGGGTGAGTGGATATGGATGGATGGTATGTACGTACATACGTACATATGGATGGGGTGGGTGGGTGGATGGATATGGATGGATGTATGGATGGATGGATATGGATGGATGGATGTGTACGTATGTATGTATGGGTGGGTGGGTGGGTGGATGGTGGGTGGGTGGATGGATGGATATGGATGGATGGATGTGTATGTATGTATGTATGGGTGGGTGGGTGGGTGGATGGATGGATAGATGGAGGGAGGGAGGGAGGCATGGATGGATGGAGGGAGGAATGGAGGGAGGAATCGAGGGAGGCATGGATGGATATTGAGAGGAATGGAGGGAGGGAGGAGAGAGGGAGGAATGGAATGGATGGATGGATGGATGGAGGGAGGGAGGGAGGGAGGAATGGAGGGAGGGAGGAATGGATGGAATGGATGGATGGATATATCCGGATGGAATGGAATGGAATGGAATGTTGTATATAACATCTAGTTACCTTACATATGATCCGTTTCTTGTTATTCAACATTATGTAATGCATATTTATATATAATGCATATTTATATAATTTTGACAATGTTCTATATTGGACATGTAATCCCCATCATAAGAGGTAGATAATAATTGAAAATATTGTATCAATGAATATGCTTTATAAATCATATGATCTGTTTCTTGTTATTCAACATTATGTAATGCATATTTCTATATAATGCATATTTATATAATTTTGACAATGTTCTATATTGGACATGTAATCCCCATCATAAGAGGTAGATAATAATTGAAAATATTGTATCAATGAATATGCTTTATAAATGACAAGATGTTGGGGATATTGAGGTAATGTATGATATTGTCACTACAGGCACAGAGGATAGGGCTAGAGTGGATGGATGTTGAATCTTTGAAGAAAATGAACAAGAACAAGAAGCTTGTCAAGAAGCTCGCAAAGAAATATCATGCTTTTCTTGCATCAGAAGCTGTCATTAAGCAGATTCCTCGTCTTCTTGGACCTGGTCTTAACAAGGCAGGCAAGGAGCCTTTACCTTTTATCCTGGGATGATTTCTTTTCTTCCAAAGGCATTGTCTACTTCTGTTGTTTTTAGAAATTTGTTTCTATTATGGCACATTATCACCTCATAAATATTATTTGGTAGTTTTTTTAGATTTGCATAGTATTAGCTTTACGAGTTGTTCAGCAGCATTTCTTGTATATGTGATGAAACATGTTAAAAGTCATGCAAAATTTAATTGAACTCTTCATTTCAGTGAATGTGAATCTTTCAAAAAGTCCTTTTATCCTTCTAAATTCAGTTTTAGTTGCCAAAGACATGCACAGGTTAAAAATAAACATACGTTAATAGAAATTATCTATAGTTGGAGAAAACTGTTAAGAATTAAGTTTACTCTATTAGTTCCTTTGGATTTCATAAAAGACATCAGGTAGGTTTTTAATCAGTAGGTTGCGTCACAACATTTTTTTTGTTCGTGAGTATCATATGATTACCATTTAGCATGATATTCTCATAGTACTTATAGATTGATAGTGTGTTTCTATGGGATTAATTTCTGTCTTATCAAGTTAAGCTCTACTTTGTTGACAATAAATCACGATGAAGTTTGCTCTACCGTTGATACTTTTCTAGATGAGAAAAGAACTATGGAGGTTACTGAAATGAATATAACTTGGTTCAAATTATTGATTTGCAGTAAAATGAGGTTAATATTTTTGCTTCTAATATTTGAATGAGTAAATGACAAAAGACCTCTTTTCTGAATGTTCCAAAATTAAGTCACGATTTTCCCCGCGTAATAGCAGTGGCTTCGGTATGGGTGGGGTGGACTTGGCCGGATTGGTAAGTGAAGTTTTGGTTGTGATCGGATGAATAAGTCTAATTGGATTGGGCGGTTGGATGATGCATTTGGTTTGGTGTATAACCTACATAAATCAAAGTACAAGTGGTTAGTTAGCTAACTTGATTTTTAGTTTATATTAGTTTGAAAAATCCTCAAATTATTGTGATGAATAGGAGTAGTAAGTAACTTTATGAGTTTTGGCTATGATTGGTTCCTATTTTTGACAGACTATGATTTTGTTTTTTTTTTAAATTAAGAAATCTGAATACTTATGATTTTTACATATTCCTATTAAACATTTAGAGTCAGAATACCATTTTCAGGCATGTTTTATAACATATTCGTGATATAATGCACACGAGGAAATTGCTTTTCTAATCTTTGTCTGAATGTTCATCTGCAAGTGTTTGTTCTTGCTCTAAATGTATCATTTGTCGTGCAGGAAAGTTTCCTACATTGGTGACCCATCAGGAATCCTTGGAGTCTAAAGTTAATGAAACCAAAGCAATGGTTAAGTTTCAGCTCAAGAAAGTTCTTTGCATGGGTGTTGCTGTTGGAAACCTTGGAATGGAGGAAAAGCAGATTTTTCAGAATGTGCAACTCAGTGTCAACTTCCTGGTGTCATTGCTGAAGAAGAATTGGCAAAATGTGAGTTCTCTCTCTCAATGATCATTCTTTTGCTGCTCCACTAGATGATTATTAACTTACAATGTTGTTTTGCATTATCGGGGGTGGGTGGGGTGGGGGGATGGGTTACTATATTCATTTTTGGTGAGTTTACATTATTATTGTGAATTTTGTTAAGTCCTACTTAAAGAAATGTTCTCAAGGCTGTCATCCTTGTATTTAGATTGTGTGCATGTAGTATGTCACTGCTTATGGCATACCTTAAATTGAAGGCTTAATTTTTCTGCAAGATTCTCAGTGTATGTAACCTGGCATAGGTAGTTAATGATTTTATTATTTGTCATTCCAAGGAATTGTTGATTTGATTTTTTTTTAATATTACAGAAAATATAAAATATTCAGAAAAATTGGGAAAAACAGAAAGTATATGGAAGTGTACAAATAACACCAAAGGCAAGTGTAATTTAAGGCAATCAGTTGCCTAGATTATCTTAACAGTTTTTTATGTTGTACACTTAGCTGTCCAATTCATTTACAGCCTTCTTGGTTTGATCGTGCTCCTTTTCTGGGTTCTCCTTCCTTTTTTTTAAAACCTGAGTTTCTTCCTTCATAGTCTTAATCCTTGACGATCACAGGTAATAACTGGTAACATTGGTTTAACAAAAAATAAATTGGAATATCTGAAATCATAACATGTGGTTATGCTTTTGGAGCTTAGATGGTGTTAATCAAGCAATTGACTTGCAATACAAATACATCTCCTGCAATGAACAATGTAAATCAAAACTTTGCAGTTAACCAAACACTGGATTTTGGTTTGGAGATACATTTCCCACAATAAAAATGTAGATGCCCAGGTGGTGGATTTCAGGTTAATTTCCTGCAACAAATGTTGCCTATGAAATTTTCTGCATTGCAACTTCTGTTGCACGTACAGCCCATAAAAGTGCCCTCTCATATTCTTTTATGGACATGTTGTCATATCTTGCCATTGATTTCTCTTTATGCTTTTTCTACAAACATTATTGATATGGGCTTTTGTATTTTGTATGAACAGGTTCGATGCTTGTACCTGAAGAGCACCATGGGCAAGCCCTTTAGGGTGTTCTAAACAGGAATCAAAAACTTTTCTGGAATGGAGATATCTGAACTTTTCTTGAGAGTAACACCTATCGTTTACTGCACTTTTGAACTTGATAATTGTGGAAAGGAGATGCCTGTGATGTTTTCTGTTAGACTCGGTCTGTTATTTTCTTAGTAGCGCTACAATCCTGTCAATTTTACTATACCCTTTGCGACTCTTATTGTCTACGAGATGAGTTTTTGAGTGTTGGGTATGGTATCAGTACTATGGCAATATATGTTGAATGTTTTTAGCAAAAGCAATGGCTTGTCGATAAAGTGTTGCTATAGAGTTATCTTGTTTCACTTGAACCTGATATTAGTTTGATTCTCTGGGATATTTTTACTGTTTCGTGTGTCTATATTTGATTAAAGTTCCTTTACCCCCCCCTAACCGTGGTACGAACCACACTGCCAATTTCATGATGGCCCATAAATCGGTGTTGCGTTTGATCTGTGCATCCAGCGGACATTTTTTGACATAACCCTATAGGTGAATGTTCATGAGACAAACTTCGAATTTTATTGCTAAAACATCTGTTTTTTATTGCTATAAAACATCTGTTTGAAGCTCGCAAATACTTGGAGCAGACAATTATATACATACTGGACACTTATCTATTTAGGGGGCACTTGATTACTTATATCATGGAGCAGTGCACCGTTAGTTATTATGCTTCCAACTATGCTGTTAATTATGTTATTATTATTGCATTAAAAATCTTATTGATCATTATTTACTGATATTTCTACATGGGACTTTTGTTGGTCGTATATCCAGTGGGTTGGCAATGTGTTCGCAAACTATCATTTTTGAATGCACCTATTACATGATCGGAGAACAAACCATAGATGATAGTTATAGCTCAAACAAATATGTTAACGCATTCCAAAATGTCATATGTCGAGGTGCAAATCCTCAGATTCATACTTTAAAGGCCACTTTCAGGCAGTGTATCCTGAACAGAGCAAGCATGCATAAGAATTTGAACGTCGACAATTAATAGCTCGAGGTATATACCGTTGTCATTTCACACTTGTTTGTTGAATACGAACGATAGATAAAGACTAAATTAACCACACAGGAGAAAAGGTTCCTGATAGTAGAAGCTGCAGTTTGCTCTGGAACTAGTCGTTCAAATCTCTGTTGCTGCTTCATTTATTTATTAGTCAGAACCATGAGCTATTCTTTTCTGTCAAAAGGGAGGAGCTGGCGGCGGAGGAGCAAATAAATGACCGCAACACTCTTGTACGAGGAAGCAGCAACACAATGCATAAAAGCTGCCAGCGACGAAATACAACAGTAAAAAGTTTAGTACATTTGAATGCCGAAAAAAGAAGAAGAAGCAACAATAGGAAGAGTCTACACGGAATTTGGCAATAGCGAGCAAGGAGGGTTTAACCTGGAAAAAATAAGGCCTAAAGTTCGACAGGGACTCACCAAGAAGAGAAGGGGCCACAAATATCACAACCCCAACCAGGTCCCGGCCACCAACCGGGTCCTGGTGGACCTGGTGGCAGAGGAGCCCAACCGGCGCCATGTCCAGGCCCAGGACGTCCACCAGGTCCCATACTTATTTTTCTGATGATATGATCTGATATGTCGACGTTCAGGCTGTAGCGACCAAGTTTATAAAGTCATAGTAGCAACGTAAGTTCACCACCAAATATTCTTAGTTAGATGAACGAGTCTAACATTCAACTCAAGACATAATCTCAACTTATCAGTCTCCGTGGACTTCAACTACTCTTTCCTTGAGTTTCATCGCTCTGATGATTGCAGGAAAAAATGTGGAGCGTGAACATATTGATACATTAATTTATGGGATTGCATGTATATATTGATTATACACCAAGTTGCTGAACCCCAACCACCTTAAGATATGTAGCGTTGGTGTATGACAACTGTGTTGATGCTCAATATCAAACAGCCAAATAATCCAGAAGAGGATGGTTGCGAGGTGATAAAGGATGATAGAGGGTCCGCTCCCTTCTTCGACTTTATGCCTAGTTCTTGAACGAGGATTTGATGTCCACACTATACAGACAAGAAGAACCTGTGAGAGGGCAGAGATTAGTTCCCCCGTGATTCATCCGACGGTCAAATTAATTGATGAGCTTAAGCTCGAGCGGAGTTTAGAACTGTATGTTCTTATGCTATGTGCATTAGAGATGACCATCTCTCAGGTTTAGATTAGGAGGAAGATTTTAATTGCTTCGAAAGTATTTTGTTAGGTTAGATTACCTCTTCTGATGGTGAACAACCTCCATCTATAGAGTGGATGTCTATGGCAGACTGGTTATTTCGGCCATACAGAATGGCAATGATAAAGTGTGAGCTGGAAGGTGAGTCATCCCTCGCTCTACAGGTATCAGCTAGCAACCGGAGGGGAAGTTATTTCAGCATGGGAGATGGTGTCTCCGCGATGTCCGGGAAGTAACTAGTGAGTGTGGCAGAAGTCACGTGGGCATACCGAGTCGTCCATCGCTTTACAGGTGCCGGTTGGCGACTGGAGGGCGAGTTACTTCATTATGAGAGAGAGAGTGTGTCTTCGTATTTTCTGGGAAGTGATGGAATTGACAAGTCATGGACATCTGTCGGGCCAAAATCTGGATAAGGCTTGTCCAAAGTGGACTGAGACGTCAACGTTTGCTCTGGGGGAGAGGCTTGAGGCCGGGGTCGAGTCCTAAATTTAGTCGACAGCAGAGAATGTCCCTTGAGTCGTTTCTGAGAAATGCCCATTGAGTGGTTGAGTGCCCTAAATAAGATCGTCCTCGATGATAGGGTCGACGGGTACCGCCTTTCGTGTTGACTCATTAATGTCGGCCTGTTCGATTGGTTGGAATGTCGTCTTGCCTTAGTTAAGAACCGTCTTTCGAATCGATATAAAGATGTCGACTCGTCTGGGAGGTCAGGATCTCCTGTGTCGACTCATATCGCCTTTTATGTCGACGCTAGAGTGTCGGCTTGATGAGTCGGCGGAGCCAAGGACTATGATTGTGCATTGGGTTTATTCTTGATAAGGTACCAAGGGCTTGAATTTGACTGAGGAGTCGAATGTTTAGAACTCTTGAGAGTTGATTAGGGCTCTTATTGCATTATTTTGTAAATACTGTATCTTGGGTGAGTGAATACCATAACAAACTGCATTTCGAAAACTACTAATTATGAGTTCAGCTGAGGCGCCATGGTAGGATCATCATCATGATATAATTGGAAGCGTTTTTAGTGAATAGTTGGGTTTCAACCAAAACGATGAAATAAGTAGGACATATAATAAATTGACAAGAAATGCAACAGTTCTATTGTTCCCGATAGTCTCATTGTCATGGTCACCTGGCTTTACGGCGAAACTATTCAACGGTTAATTGTTTACTGGGTAGTTGGTCGTCGACTAAGGTTTATACAAACCTAAAACAAGAGACTTTGAAGCACCAGCTATCCAATTAATTTACATGATCCACTTGACTCAGTTGATGGTTTCTAGTCTTTTTATCAGACCGAGTTAGATAGAGCAAAAATCCGTGTCGAGGATATTTCGGAAACATTGGTAAGTTTTTTGCAACCTAGTGCAGGACTGTTGAACCGTTTTAAGTTTTGCTGGCAAATTCCTGGTCTATGAGCACAAGAAGTTTTGCTAATAACCTAGTAATTTTTTTAATAGGGAGAATGGCCGTAGCCTACCTAGTGAGCTAAATAGTAATTTGGAAAAACTTATCTTATGTGATAGTTATTGGGGATTTAGTGTAATTTACCCTCAAAATTAATTCATAATTTAACCATCAACTTTTTTAAATTTTCTTGATTATTGGTAAGGTTGATGCTGATCATGATGCTGACGACTGTGTTTGAAAAAGACGGATCATCCTTAGTGATGTACAAGTGAACTATATATAGCGAAAAAGAGTTGATACCCTTTGAACAAATGTTGCCCAGTGGAGCCAAATCAAGAACAGAGATATCTAGAATTGAAACTTCTGGTATTTGGACAGGAGTTACGTCAGAGTTTCTAGTAGATAACATCCACGAAGATATGCGAAGATCTTCATTGAGGGCTTCTTTCCTCATTAACGCTGACTGCTAGGCTGCCAACGTGGCCATTTGGTTGTTCAGAGAAAAATTTGGATAAAAACGAACCAATATTATCAACTTTGTTTCTCCTAGGAAAGAAGGGGGAGAAAATTTTATCAACCTTGCCCCCAACAGTCTTCTTTATTACACAACTCTCATGCTTATCACTTCCTCTCCTCTTTATGAGTTTAATAGGTATCTTTAAGTATAGTGTACGTGCGTTGCACGTAGACGAACTTGAATATTTACAATGCACTAAATTATAATTATATTAACAAATGTATTCTATACCATCTTTACCTTGGTAACATTAGGTTTCTATTATTTAGCTTTATTTGTTGTTTTTTTGAACTATTATCCTACTTTTTTTTAATTAATGGATGGAAGGGTCTTTTATTTCAAAAAAAAATAAAAAGAAAAGAATCACATAATGACAGTGAGTTGTTTAGATTATTATATACATATATATCTAATACTATTATAAAAATATGTTTCCATGTTAAAATAATTTATAAACTTACTTATTAGATTTATAAATAATTTAAATAAGTTTTTATTGTAGTTATTAAAATTTAAATGTGTAACAATGAATTAGGATAAATGTCATTTTTGAGTAATTATTTCCTTTCCACCTGAAGCTCTACGAAACATAGCATCTACCAAGTTATTTGGTGAATGAATAGTAATTTTCACTCACCAAATGAACATGAACTACATAGTTATTCATGCATAACTGAAAAGTATACAACTCACTCTCACAATAATACTTTACATTTCTAGTCACGCTATTACATAATACTAGATCTCCCTAACAAAATCACGAAGTAAATATCACAATTTCTCAATTTCTCTCTACTACATCAAGTTACATAAACTTGAAGCTCATCATAAAACCAAACATATCAAACCATCATAATGATTGGATCCACCTTTGAAATTGCACAAACCATTTCTAGATTGATGAAAATGAAAGTAAACAAACTCATTTATCTTTCTTTACTTCCTCTCTTTACTGTTCACCAGAGAAAACAGTGAAATTGGCCAGGACTGCGGTGGCTAGTTGCGAAGGTCAGGAGGTAGAGGCTGTTGTTGATGGAGTTTGAAGGAGGCCAGGGAGTATGAGAGAGATTGAGAGGGAGAGAGAGTAAGAGATTACACTTTGAGAGGTTGGAGCTTGATTGTTTGATTGGGAATGTGAATTGAGTTGTATAATTATCAGATATTATATAGGAAATGATCCTAAAGAGGTTAGGGATATGAATGGTTAGAGTTTAATTTGTATTTAGTAGGGCTATTAAATTGATGTTGATTTAATTGGCAGTTACGATAAGAATTTGAAGCTATTGCATAGTAGGCTATGTTGTTAAACAGTATTAGTACACAGTATTATTATAATGAGTTATTATTATATAATAATAGAGAAGAAGTTTAATTGAATTAATTTTTCTAATGGTTGTGAATTTAAATTGGAGGTGCATTTATTACATTTAATTTAATAATTTAATTGGTGGTTATGAGAAATATTTGAAGGAGTATGATTTATGTATTCATATATTTGTTTTTATGTATGCATGTATGTGTTTTAGCATGACTTGAAAGGTATTTTCGGAAGAAATATTTTAACATGGCAACACATTTTTTATAATAGTATTAGATATTAGATTAGATAGATTAGATAGATATGTCATATAAGGGAATATCCTCATATAAAATGATGTCGTTCATTTAAACCAAGTGTAGTATGTGAGAGTGTCTTTCATTATTCATTCGGTAAAGGTTGAGATACATCATTATCATATTAGGGAGAGAGAGTGTCTTTTATTATTCATTTGGTAAAGGTTGAGCTACATCATTAGGGAACCCCCTCATATGATAAGAAATCCCATTGATTTTTAGTGTGTGTAAGTTTTGGACTAGTTTAATGAGAGTTTCTCTTCCCCTCCTAGTTTTGTGAGAGAATCCCAATAAGTTTGAGATACATTTCACATTTGTTGCAATTTATTTTGAAGCAAACCAAACATGCCTTAAATACTTTTTAAAGACGTCACCATGCTGTCGAAAAAGGTTTCTGCCTAATAAAAGAGGGTTCAATTTGCTGGACATGTTCGAATATAAAATTGCCACCCTCACCCTTCACAACAACTCGGAGTTTTGGTGCATTGAAAATCTTGACATGGATAAAATTAAGGGTAAATTTCACATACCCCCCCCCCCATTAAGTTTGGTTGTTTCTAAGATAACCCTCCTTAACCTTAAAAATGTCAAAACCTGCCTTAAGATTAGCCAATTTTAAGATAGTCCAAACTTTAAAAATGTTACGAGATATCTGCTTTGGTAGATTACTCACCTAACTAACATGTTTAGACTTGACACCATACATGAAGATTACTCATCTAACTAATATTTTTAGATTTGACAGTGTATGTGAAGATCACATGCATCAAAATGACCAAATACCAAAAAAAAAAAAAAAAAAACCCTTCATGTTCTTTTAATCATTTTAAAGATAATTCTCACATAAAAACCCTATGTTAGATTTAGGGATTTGATTAATTTAATAATTGCTTAATTTAATTTAAGGGAAAATTGTTTGGAGGAACCAAAAATAGTTGGGCCAAGCATCCTCACACCCAGCCCAAGAACCATAACCCCCAAGCCCTAAAATTGAAAAATATGTGCAACCAACCCCCAAACCCACTACCCAAGAAAACCACTTCCCAAATTACCCTTCTTCTCAATTAAAACTCAATCCATTTCCTCCCCTCCCCTCCTCCTCCTTCCTCATCCGCAAACCCACTCCTCCCCGACCCCCTCCTTAGCTCCGTCCTCCTCCTCCCCTCCCCTCCCCTACCCTCTCCTCCTCCCCCCTCCTCCACCGCATCCTCTCCTCCTCCCCCTTCACTCTCCTCCTACAGACCCCCATCATCGCCATTGGCGTCTTCCTCAGCGTCGTCTCCCTCTGTGGCCTCGTCGGCGCCTACTGCCACAACTCTCTCCTCCTCTGGATCTACCTCCTCGTCATGTTCCTCCTCATCCTCCTCCTCTTCTGCTTCACCGTCTTCGCTTTCGTCGTCACCAACAAGGGAGCCGACGAGGTTGTCTCCGGGAGGGGCTACAAGGAGTATAGGCTCGAGGACTACTACAACTGGCTGTAGAAGAGGGTCGAGAGCTCCAAGAATTGGTGAAAGATTAGGAGCTGTTTGGTTGATAGCAAGGTTTGCCAAAATTTTAAGGCGAATGGCAACATGACTCTGGATTAGTTCGTGACGGAGAATCTGTCGCCACTTCAGGTAGTAGATGAATTTGTGCCTTTACGTGTGTTTTTAGATCTAGGTTGCTCTTGGTTTTCATGGGTTTGTTCGATTTGCAAGGAATTCTTGTTGGGTTTTGGGATTTGGGCTATTTTGCTATTCTTGATTAATTTTAGGGAAATTTCTTGGAGGAACCAAAATAAGTTGGACCATGTGGTGGCGGTGCTGATCGTGAGGCATCAGTTGAAGAGTTCAGGGCGTTGGGCGAGGGCGGTGGCGATCTTGAAGGAGCTCGAGGAGAAGTGAGCGACACTCAAGATGCTCATCAGCTACATCGACAATCTCCCCACTGGGTGAGTGATCTGATTCTTTAGATCTAACGTTCTTGTTTTGTGATCTTTCTTTATTTCTGTATTTTTAGTGATTTTATTAGTTTTAGCATATTAGATGAACGCCGTAGTAGATCATTGGCTTGGATTTGGATTGATTACTGTGTTTTTTCAGCTATAGTTTTTTCAACTTTATGATGTTGAATGAAGTGTCAATATTTCTTGTTTTTGATTCATTAAAAATCAAAATCTGTGAAGCAGTTTCTTGTTAAATGCAAAAAGGCTCGTAAGTTTCTCTAAACATATTATACTTACCAATTTATTAATACATGTGATACTTACTTATGTCACATATGCTGGTTTCATGTGACATAGTGACATTCTGGGTGATATATTTTGCTTTTAAGTAGTAAATATCATAACAAAATGTCAAAAGTAACATGTAACAGGCAACAGTCACAAAAGAATTTGAATTCTGCCAGGAAACGTTAATCTTGGATAGGTTCAGTGCATGTGACTCGGTTATCTCCTTCAGCGTAACATCATATCGCAAATAGGAAGTATTCTCACCACACGAATCCAATTGTTGTAAGATTCAGCAATAATGGAAGTGATACGACCATATTTGTATATCAAACAAAAATTCACTATCACAAATTACAGCAATGTGTCACATATAAACAACAAATATCACAAGCAACGACAAAATATCACATACAACAGATATAAGTCATATCTAATAGAGTCATTCCACATGAAACGAGTAAATGTCACACATGAGACGAGTCACTTGCTATGTCGTTCATCATCCACACATGCTCTCCTTGAGGATTGTCGTTTGGGATCCTCTCTGATTCCTCGATTGAGATCCTCTCATAAGGTTCCTCGATATGGTCTGATGATTGTAAGCTTACATTAGGAAGACTGCAAGTTGAAGATAACATACACATCACAAGTAAAGTCGATATGTCACAAGTAAAGTCGTCAGGTCACATATAAGACGAAAATATCACAATTCCCATTATACAAAGTATCCAGAACCTAAAAATAATCTTTTGAATTCTTTTGTCCTTTTGCACGAGGCCTGTGTTTCATTAACCAAATAAAGATGAGATCTCTGTAGCTAATTGGAAATATATAGTTGGTTGAAGATCATCTGTTGTTATGTGATATTTTGGTATTCTGTGTGACTTATGCTGATGTTATGTGATGCTTTAGTATTCTGTGTGATATATGCTGCTGTTATGTGATATTTTGGTATTTTGTGTGACATATGCTGCTCTTATGTGATATTTTGGTATTCTGTGTGACACATGCTGCTGTTATATGATATTTTTACATTCTGTGTGTGTAGGTTATCTAAAAATCACAATAGATAGCTTATCCCCCATCAAACACTGATGATGAAAGTTACAATCTGACGACTTTCAGAAGGCTATAATTTGAAGACTTTCACATAGATCACTGAAGGTTACAATTTGACGACCTTCACGACAACCGATGAGAGCTCTAGTTCAACAGCATTCACAATCAACATCGGGAGTTATAATCTGACGACTCTCATATTCTCAAGGAGTCAAGACGAAGATTACAAGACAATGATCTTTGCAACGCTATGACAAAAGAGATTACTTGTTGATAATCTCTCCAAAGCAAGACGCGGAACTCATCACCGCGCTCTAAGACCAGAACGCGGAGGTCCTCCCCGTGTATCAACACCAAAACGCGGAGGTCCTCCCCGTGTGTCAACAGTAAAACGCGAGGGTCGAACCCACGTTACAACATCAAAACGCTGGGGTCGAACCCACGTTACAACATCAAAACGCTGGGGTCGAACCCACGTTACAACATCAAAACGCTGGAGTCGGACCCGTGTTACAACATTAAAACGCTGGGGTCGGACCCGCATTTTTCAACGCCCAGCGGGTACCCAACTCCGCGTCTCCAGTCTAAAATACGGAGTTAAGTTCCTAAACGCCAACGTGGGTGTTTGACTCGTTCAAGCAAGAGCTGAACGGTTGCAGGAACCATTTTCCCTCCACAATTTGAGGGATTTCCGCCCCACTTGGGAGTGGATTAAGGGGGCGGTTACACCCCTCTCAACCCCATTATGGAGAGAATTAAGGGGGCGGTTACACCCCTTAATTCCCTATAAATATGGGTAAACTCAATTGAGTTCGGGCTGACTTTTTGGATCTGGGAGCAGAGGGTATCCGGGCATCCTTTCGTCGAGCTCTTTCAGATCTGAGACTTGGTAGCAAAGGGGAATCCTTGGAGCATTTCGGGAGCTTGGGAGATCTGTAACAAAAGCTTCTTCATCCTTGGCTTATAACCGACTTTCGGTTAAATCAACTCTTTCATAGAGTTCCAAACTCGTTCAGAGTTATTAACTCATCAAGAGTTTCAAACTTGCTTTGCAAGTTCTCCACAACGTTAAATCGTGAGGAGGAGATATCATTCCAGTGAATCAAGACGTGCGGATCGTCAACGGAGAGCAAACTCGACGCGAGCATTCGAGGGAGGCACTCCATCGCCACCGTGAAGAACCTAGTTTTAAAAAAAGAGGAGAATCAAATTCATTCTCCTCTCTTTTGTAATTAGGAAATCAAATTGTAATCGATTTTGAGAGAATACAAATCAATTTTTCTTTCATTCTTTTACTACAAATTTTCCCACAAACAGTGTGATATATTCACGTTACCAGTTACATATGCTGCAGTTTAAGTGTTATGTGATATTTTTACAGATATGATTGTGGCATACATGAATATTTTTTCATCAAGGCGATCCTAGAGGGAAGGGAGACAATGAATATTGAAGCATTGCAAAGGGAGTCTAAGATGTTAGGAGCAGGACTTGCTGCTCAAATCGTATGCGAAGGTGGTGAATGAAAGAAATTACGATTGAAGTTAGATATTGGCGACCCAGAATATCTTTTGTACTTTAGGGGGTAATATCGTACTATTGATTGAGTTGAAGTATTAGACAAACACATGTAACTGTTTCATTTGTTGGATGTTAGATGTTGGATGTTTACTAGCTGTTTGTAAATGGTAGAATGTGTATTTGTAATTTCTTTGTGATCTTTTTTTAGCATATTAAATGGAATCTGAAAGTAAAGTTCTTTAGCATATTAATTTCTCGGTTATGTCCTTCAGCGATACTTCAAGAGTGTTTTCCTTCATGTAATTTTGTTGAAGAATTTTTTCTGCTTCAGGACATAGATAGCTATTCAATTTTGTTGTCCATGGATCAACGTTAATCTCAGACTCCCTTTGCAAGGCTTCAATATTCATCATAACAAATAAGTGTCACATATAAACGAAAACTATCACAAATAATAGCAAAATATCACATAACACAGATAAGACTCACATATAATAGAGTATTGCCACATGAGACGAGTAAAGGTCACACATAACAGATGAACGTATACTTGTATACAGCAAACTCCAATAATTTTGAAATACGTTGAGCAACACTTGAGGCAAAACCGATCTCTCTAATCTTTAATTTATAATTCTCAACAAAACGAAGTTCACATCTGGAATGGTACGCATCTAGAAATATATCTTTTAGATGAAGTACACATCTAACATTCACATATAATACGTTAACGTCACATAAGAGGTCTCAATATCACATGTAATACTCAAAAGTCACAAATCAGATCTAAATATCACATATAAGGTAGAACTGTCACATGTAGGATTAAATTGTCACATATAACATTGAAATATCACATGATATGCTTATTTGTCACATTTACGGTTAACTGTGATATATACATGTTCCAAAAAATCCCTTATTTTCTCATTTATCCTTGAATAACTAAGTTACAATCTCAACTCATCATCTTATTTCCTCCGTAGAATCAATCTACAGCAATGTGCAGTACAAACAATGAACTCAAAACTCAAATTTAAAGCAAACAAATTTAAAACAAACAAAAATCATCTTTTCCTCACGCTAGATGTAATGGCATCGCCCCATTGTTATCGTTAACATTTACAAATCTAGAAAATCCCCTGTAATTCAACAACAATAGCCACCTTTAAGCTTATGAATTTATAATCTAAAACCATATTATTCTGTTGAGACTCACCAAGAATCAGCAACTGGGGTTGAATTGGCAGTAGATACAATTGCTTCTAAGCAATTCGAATGGCCGAAATATGCAACATAATGTAAACAACTTCTACTATACAATGAATCAAACATCAAGATTTGAAACAACAAATTAAAGCGAAATTAGTTTCTCTTCAAATCTCAACATAGTATCAAAACTACTAAAATAACACTAGAGGAAGAGTATTTCTTACAGTAGCTCCAGCTTCAAGGAGCTTCTCCACACAAGAAATTTTTCCATGCATCGTATCAAGAATCAAAGGAGTCTAAAAATTACAACAGCAAAAAAAAAACCCAAAAAGGCTAGATCACAGAAATTCATTAAAAATCAAAATTTGAAGCATACCCAGTAAAGTGACCAAGAATCAGGGCTCAGACCTCGAGTTGCCCATTGGCGGCGGAGCTAAGGAGGGGGTCGGGGAGGAGGCGGAAGAGGGAGGAGGAGAGGATGCGGATGAGGAGGGAGGAGGAGGGGAGGAGGCGGACGGAGCCGAGGAGGGGGTCGGGGAGGAGGGGAAGGGGGAGGAGGAGAGGATGCATATGAGGATGGAGGAGGAGGGGAGGGGAGGAGGAAGATGAACTGTTTTCTTGGGAAGAAGTATAATTTGGGAATTGTTTTCTTGGACAGTGAGTTTGGGGCTTGGTTGCACTTCTTTTTTTATTTTAGGGCTTTTGGGTTATGGTTCTTGGGCTGGGGGTGAGGATGCATGGGCCAACTTATTTTGGTTCCTCCAAGCAATTTTCCCTTAATTTAGTCATTAGATAGTCAAAAAAGCATATTTAGGCTTTTACCGGTCCATTATTATAGTTAGGGCGGTGAGTTGAAAAAATTGAAAACATTTTGGGGGTTTTAATGAAACATCCCTAATTTAAGGGGTTCTAAGGTTTGGGTGAGGGGTTTTTTGATGGTTTCCAAAGCTGAGGAGCTATCTTGGCAAACCTCTTGTTGTCTGTGCGCGCGCGAAATATCTTTATGTTGAGGTGAATGTTGTGCGCGGCGCGGAAGCGGTCGATTCGCACACAATCCAAACAAGAGAGATCACAACCAAAATCAACAAGCACAATCACCAATAACAAGAGATTTACGTGGTTCGGCAAGTTGCCTATGTCCACGGGGCAAGGAGGGGGGAGTTTTACTACTAGAAATCAAGGGAATACAAATAGAGTTACAAATCTCTCAGACCAAACCCTAAAACAAAGCTCTTGATCTCTCAAAGCTCTCCCACAATTGGATGCAACAACCCTCTCTCAAAGACTGCTCAAATTCATCCTTGCCTTAACCCTAAACAAACAGGATTTGAGTTATATACAACTCAGAAACAAAACGGGTCAAAAACCGAAAGGCCCAGCCCAGATCATCGACGGTCGACCGCGACGGTCGACTGCGCATGTCTCACGGTCGACCGCGACGGTCGACCGAATCTCAATCCCGAGAGCAAAAAGACTTACAGTCGACCGCGGTCGACCGCGCCGGTCGACCGCCACCA
>BQKN01064560.1:327629-338456 GCA_022839385.1 Asparagus kiusianus
ACAGACTTTCAATCTAACACTTCAACTTCACCAGTTTTTCTTTCTTGATTAACGTGGAAAAATGCTAAGAAAATTTGATAACTAGAGAAAATAGATATAAAATATACACGAAAAGGAAGATGAGGACTTGATGTATTAAAAAAAAGGAGATAAAAGGAAATATCAGAAAAAGAGAGAGCTAATATTACGTTGAGTCCAGATGTCATGTTGCGCGTGCTCCGAGTTTGTCGTCTATTTTGATGTAATGGATGTGATGATATACCAACTGATGATGATCTTTGGATTAATCTGAATTTATTCCAAAACACCCTCTCGTTCTGTTTATTCTAGACGTGGAAGTAGCGTGCAAGGACAACATAATCCAATTGATTAAGGAGGTGTAACAAAGGTAATTTGAGGCTAAGAATCCTAAAAGTTTACTAATGACAGGACATACTGTATGAATTCAGAAGTACCCCAGGAGTCAGATAATTTTACCAAATTTTACTAGATTTCACATAACTTCTACTGATTGTATGCGTAATCTTCATCATCATCGATCTTCTTTTTTTTTTCGCGAAGACTAGTTCTAATATGATCATATTCCAGACTGTATCTTTCAAATAATGAATTCGTTTAAGTAGTTATCTATAGTTTGTTCTTACTCTATGTGCTGAAAATTCCTGCATTAAGAGACTCGATCGCTAGCCTAACATGATTCAAATTGGAAAGCTAACATTTTCCTTCTTATGTTTTTCTCAAACTTGTTGGGTATGGTCGCTGCTGTGATATCGGCTTTAGTACTACATTTGTGAGGGAAGTTGGTGGATACATTTGTGAGTTGTGTGTCCAAGTGCTTGTGCTTGTTTGTTAATTTTCTTAGTTATAATTTATATTTTGTGGGCCATTAATTGCTTGGTTCTATGATTATATTATTCGTTAGTATTAATCATGTGGAAGATACTTACAGATATAGGATATATATGACAAAATGAATGTGAGGTGATATGTACACATACATGCGCACAATTAACCAGTATGTATCTGATGATGCACACGTCCAGCCTCATAGGTATGACTGAAATGATGCATGCTCGCGCTGCATGCTTGTGTGTTGTGTGCGCATTTGTTTGTGTGTAGTGCATCTCAGTGTTGTTAAAGTATGGAAATATAACCTCAATCATCACCATACTTTCGAATTTTGGTGTAGCGTCAGGGTTATTTGACATAGTATTTATATATAAAGGTTAGGGGGCATGTTAAGTATGAAAATATATATAACCCTGTAAAAAAAATATTATATTAGAGTTATCTGACAAAACTTAGGGGATGATATTTTTAAAGGTTAGAGGGATGATCTCATAATGGGCTAAACTTAAGGGGGTTTTTCTGAAGTTTTACCCTGTCAAGTAATGTAATACATGGTCACCAATTTGGTATGTGCTTGTTTCCTTCAACTCTTCAATAAAGATAGTGGCACGATGATCAATGTCAACGAACGGAGGCAATTGCAAAGCTGGAAATTTTGACAAACTGGAACTACTCCGAAGTCATTGACCAACTTACATTGTGGGCGGCACGTACGTACATAATAAATTACCAAGTTTTCAAGTAGATTTTTCCTTAATTAGAGGTGAATTATACAAACCAAATGCGCACATAATATAAATGTCGATACGGCCATGTGGTCTAAAGTACAAATATTTTTATACACTATCTACAGACATTATATGTACCACAGAGTTAAAGATTAACTCATAAATTAAATAGCTACCGTTATTTTTCTATTATTCTTTGAAAATTAAGCACTTGCTATACGATCCACTTCCAGATAAGCTAATCTTAATATTTGGTCTAAGTTACAAATCCAGTTGACCTTAAGTTGCTAAGGGTTGAATCAACTCACAAGTTGCAATAAAATACAATACAACATTCGAAGTTGCAATTTTCTAGAGTCTTGGATGCTTTGGAATGAGCATTCAGTGTACGTTGTGGTGTGTACAACTAATTATATTTCAAGAATCTTGGATGCTTTAGGATGAGTATTCCTACTGCAATTCCAGTTTTCTAAAGGGGACAACTAACTATATTTTTATTGGTTCTAATGACCTTAATATCACCCAGTCAAGAGTTGACTAAAATGATAAGAATGTAAAATTACAGAGTGGCCATAGCTGGGATAGAGAATTGATAAGCTAAAAATAATCATTGACTTCTGAACAAGGAATCTAGATAGGATTAATGAAATTAGGTGAAAACATTTCAATATGAGATTCAACTCAGACCTAAACCAGTAGACAAGAAAAAGGTATGCATATCATGTGAACGTGGGTCGTGGGGCCCACACCCACGAGCGCGCACCACGCATGCGGAGGCAAAGTGGCAAGCCCACTTTCGGCCCACCCAAGAAATCACACGTACAAGCTATAAATACCCTGAAGTTCCTAGGTTTTCATGGCAAAAGAAAAGAAAAAAAAACAGCAGAGATTTTTTTTCGGCTGTAGAAAAATACAAAGGACTTTCGGCTGATTTGGAGGAGATTTTGAGCACTATTTGGAGCCGACTTTGAGAGAGTTTGTGCATCCCTTTTGAGAGATTGTTTGAGGGTTTTATTTGTGGGACCTTGTGTGATTGTAAACCCTATTTATATTTTCTTTCTCTCTAATAGTAGATCTCCACCCTCCTTGCCCCGTGGATATAGGCAACTTGCCGAACCACGTAAAAATAGTTTGTCTTGTTGTGATTCGTAATAGCTTGTTAGGTTCTCTCGACAAGTCAGTCCTAGAACTGATGAGAGGAAGAGTGTATATCCCACTTTGTTAAGATATATTATTTTTGATCATTGTTTCCTTTGTGAAACCGTGATTTAGTTGTGATCTTACTCTCTTGTTGTGCACCAGAAGTGTTGCCGAAATTTCTGTTGCGCACAACAAGTGGTATCAAAGCCCAGATTTTGGCTTGGGCTTGTTCGAAGGATTCGTTGAAGGATTCTTATTTGAAGAGTTAGATCTACAACATAGGTGAAACAAACACATCGGGATCGTCTCTTTCGAAGGCGATATAGAGTCTGAGCATCAATAATACAAAGATTGGTGTTTCAAAGTTCGATGACAAGATCAATTTTGGTTTGTGGAGGTACCAGGTGATGGATGCGTTGGATGCACAAAATCTGGACGAAACTCTTGAGTTACAAGAAAAACCTGTAGACATGGAGGACAAGGTTTGGAAGAAGATGAATAGTAGGGCTTGTGGAGTTATTCGGCCATGCTTGACGCTGGATCTTATTTATGATGTTATGAACGAGACGTCGGCGAAGGGATTGTGGGAAACGCTTAATGAGAAGTATCTTACTAAGAGTATTGAGAATCAGCTTCACTTGAAGAAGAGGTTTTACCAGTTCAAAATGAAGAGGGGAGTTTCTATTTAGGAGCATGTAAATAACTTTACAAAGTTACTTTCAAATATGGCCAATGTGGACATCATGGTTAAGGATGAAGATAAGGCGATGCTACTTTTGTGTTTGTTACCGGAGGATGATTATGGTACTTTTGTCCTAACTATGATCAATGGTAAAACTACTGTTAGCTATAAGGAGGTGACCTCAGCTTTGGTAAATTATGAGTTGAGGAAGAGTGATGGTGAACCCTTCGAGAAGGCATCGGGAGATGCATTAGCAGTTCGAGGCTGTGATCCAAACCGTCACCAATTCAACCGCTTAAAATCAAAGAATAGAGGTAGCCATAAGAGTATTAGTAGGAATCAATGTCACTTTTGTAAAGAAGATGGACATTGGAAGATCGACTACCCAAAGTTGAAGGGCCAAGCCGGGAAGAATAAAGGGAAAGCTGTACAAGCTTCGGAAGTGAATGTTGTCAAGACTAGTGACGACAATTCAGATACGGATTCTTCGGGCTTTTCATGCTCAGCATTACCGTCAGTTTGTTAGGCTGACTCTACGGAGTGGATGATGGATTCTAGTGCTACATACTATATTTGCTCTAGGAGGGATTGGTTCTCCAGCTTTGAGGAGTTGGAAAGAGGAGATATCGTGCTTATGGGTAATGATCACGTATGCCCTATTGGTGGTATTGGTACAGTTTGGATCCGCATGTGTGATAGGGTGACTCGGGAGCTGAAGGAAGTAAGTCTCGTGCCGCAGTTGACGAAGAATATTATTTTATTTGGAACTTTAGAGGTAGCTGGCTATCGGGTGATCTTAGAGAATGTAACTTTGAAGGTCACGAAAGGGTCCATGGTGATGATGTGAGGTGTCAGAAAAAATAACATATACTACTTGAAGGGCAAGACAGTTACAGGAGGTCTGGCAGCTTCTATCACTACAAAAAAGGACACTACCAGTTTATGACACATGCGTTTAGGACACACTGGTAATAAGTCACTATAGGCATTGGCAAAACATGGGCTATTGAAAGGTGCAAAGACCTGCAAGATAAAGCTGTGTGAGCATTGTGTACTTGGGAAGAAGACGAGAATGAAGTTTGGCACCTCTATTCATAATACCCAAGGTATATTTGACTACATTCACAAAGATGTTTGGGGCCCTTCTAAGCACACATCACTTGGTGAGGCTAACTATTTTGTCACTTTTATTGACGATTATTCCAGAAGAAATTGGGTATACCCTATGAAGTATAAACATGAGGTCCTGAATATTTTTTTGGAGTGGAAGAAGAAAGTGGAACTGCAGACAGGAAGAAAGGTGACGACTCTTCGTTCGAACAATGGAGGAGAGTATAAGAGTGATCTGTTTCTACAGTTTTATCTAGATCACGGCATTAGACGATACTTCTCAGTTCGTGAGACATCGTAACAGAACGGGACGGCTGAGAGGTTGAACCGTATCTTGCTGGAGAAGGTACGATATATGATGACACAGAATGGATTGTCAAGATTCTTTTGGGCCGAGGTGTTGGTTTATACGAGCCATCTCGTGAATAGGTTACCGTGCACAGTGATACAGGGGAAGACTCCTATGGAGCGTTGGTCTGGTTCGGTGGCTAGTGACTATGAGTCACTTCGGATATTTGGATGTCCAGCTTATTACCATGACAATGATGGTAAATTGAATTCGAGGGTAAAGAAAGCAGTCTTTTTGGGTTTTAGAGAAGGAGTAAAAGGTTTCAAATTGTAGGATCCGCAGGACAAGAAGATTGTTATTAGCAGAGATGTTACATTTGACGAGGCATACATGATAAGGCCTCAAGTCTCTTAGTAGGTGGAGGGAGACCAGACAAGAGGGGTATCACAGTAGGTAGAGGATGATGTGACTCCACCCACTCCAGATAGCATTATATCCATTGAGGCTCCTACAGAGGTGACACTAGAAGGAGATGGGATGACAACCAGGTATTTAGAGGATACAGTGGATGGTAAGACTCAAGAGCAGGGTCATGTTCAGGAGTCCATTGCAGCAAACAGACCCAGAAGAGTGATTCGTCAGCCAGCTAGATATAATGATGTCATGGTTGCATATGTCTTATCAGCAGAGGTCGTTGATGATTTGGTTCCTTCTACATTTAAGGAGGCAGAGTCTAGCACTGATTCGATCAGGTGGAGGGAAGCTATGAAGGAGGAGATGCGCTCTCTTTAGAAGAATAACACTTGGGAACTTGCAAAGCCACCGAAGTGTAAGAAGGTTATTGGATGCAAGTGGGTGTTTGCAAAGAAAGAGGGATCTTCTATTGAGGACATTCGGTACAAAACTAGATTGGTTGTCAAGGGTTATGTACAGCTTGAGGGTGTTGATTACAACGAGGTATTCTCACATGTTGTAAAGCATTCGTCGATTAGGATTCTGCTGGTATTGGTGGCACAACTGGATTTGGATTTGGTCTAGATGAATATTAAGACAACCTTTCTACATGGAGATTTAGAAGAGGAGATCTATATGACACAACTTATACGGCTCAAAACTACAGGAAAAGAAGAATTGGTGTGCAAGCTAAAGAAGTCTCTTTATGGATTGAAGCAATCACCGTGATAATGGTATAAGAGATTCGATGGTTTTATAATTGGTCGATGGTACACGAGGAGCCCATATGACCCATGTATTTTCATGACAAGCTACAGGATTGTGAGTACATCTATTTGTTACTATATGTTGATGATATGCTTATTGCCTCCCGGAATTCTTCACCTATTCGAAAGTTAAAAAAGGAGCTGTCATCCGAGTTTGAGATGAAGGATCTTGGAGAGGCGAAGAAGATATTGGGTATGGAGATTGAGAGAGACATGGCAAAGGAGAGATTGAAGCTTACACAGAGGAGTTATCTGCAGAAAATGTTAAAAAAATTCAGCTTTGATGGAAATGCAAAGGCAATGAGTACTCCATTGGCTCCCCACTTTAAGCTTTCAGCTAAGATGTCACCTGTTTTAGTTGAGGATAGAGAATATATGTCAAATGTTCCATATGCTAGTGTGGTGGGTGCTTGATGTATGCTATGGTGTGTACGAGGCCAGATTTATCACATGCTGTGAGCATGGTATCCAGGTACATGCACAACCCGGGAAGGGTCATTGGGAGGCCGTGAAGTGGATTCTACGGTATATCAAAGGTACCATGGATGGTGGTTTGGTATTTCAGAAGAATGTGAAGACAAGGCAAGATTGTATTGGTTACATGGATTCAGATTATAGGGGATCTTGACAAGCGCCTGTCTACTTCACAGTGCATGATTGTATTGGTTACGTGGATGTTTTTACATTGGTAGGAGCACCGGTATGTTGGAGATGTATACTTCATTCTATAGTGGCTCTCTCTACTACATAGACGGAGTATATGACAGTGACTGAAGCTGTGAAGGAGGTTTTGTGGTTGCATGGATTGCTAGAGGACTTGGGGATTGGACATGTGACCATTCGAGTATATTGTGATAGCATGTCGGCTATCTATTTGGCAAAGAATCAGGTTTATCATGCGCGCATGAAGCACATTAATATCAGATTCTACTTTGTTCGTGATGTTTTGGATGACTGTGATATCATATTAAAGAAGATCCACACAAAGGACAACCCTGCAGATATGTTGACCAAAGTTGTTTCAGATGTTGAGGCCTTTGGAGGCCATTTAGGTGAACTACGTGAGGCTTGATTCATTGGGCAAGAGGATACGTAGGCAGTCTTTAGATGTAGCCGGGTTGGATTAGTTGTTTTTTATGGGGGAAATTGTTTGGACTCTCGTTCGGGCTCCCGACTTGTTGTGGATTGAGTCCGTTGTCGTGAATTAACTTCACGACATACTGGACACAACAAGTTGGACATTTGGATGCTTTGGTGTTGACTCAGTTTTAGGAGAAACTTCACTGAGGTAGAGAATTATGAACGTGGGTCGTGGGGCCCACACCCACGAGCGGGCACCACGCGCGCGGAGGCAAAGCGGCAAGCCCACTTTCCGCCCACCCAAGAAATCACACGTACATGCTATAAATACCCTGAAGTTCCTAGGTTTTCGTGGGCAAAAAGAAAAGAAAAAAATGGCAAAGATCTTTTTTTGGCCGTAGCAAAGTACAAAGGACTTTCGTCTGATTTGGAGGAGATTTTGAGCACTATTTGGAGCCGACTTTGAGAGAGTTTTTGCATCCTGTCACGTCCCGCTTCCTAAAATACCCGGGAATCAGAACGTGAACAAGCCCGTGACGTATTAGATTAAAAAGAATAAAGAAAAATAAATATTCCTCCTCAACCTAATATGCTAAGCATCAAGAAATAAATATAATGCGAAGTCACAGGTCCCTGATCACAGTTAGCAAGAATATAATAGACAAACTTAGAACAAAATGATCCATATCATAAAAGAAATATCATCCAAGACATAACATTTGGGTCGACCATGTCCTTATACATAATTGACCATGTCCTTATACATAACTGAACAAATGAATACTAAAGAAATGTAAACTACACCGTTCAACGATAATAGAAAGAAGAATACTACAAGAACAAATAAGGTCATCAACTAAGAAGAGATAACTGCTTCGGTCTGTTCTTCAACTTTATCGGCAAGACACTCCTATTGAGAATATCCTGGATCTGGCGTATCTCCAAGCTGAACCTGATCTTCCTCTAAGCCTGATGTACACCAGAGAAAACAGGTGTACATCAGCGTGCATGTCACACGGCAAGACCCCACAAAACGAATAGAACAAACGAAAACCCAAGAGGAAAACGATACGATAACAGAAATGACAAAAGAATGTGTAACTGGAAATCCGACAAAATCAACATGCAAATTCACTACTAAAACATGATAATCATACGGAATCCATAAATCAATTGGGTAATGAAGTCATGCAGCTAGCGATCAAAAATCATCCAAGTAACAAGGTCATACAACTAGATGGAATTAATGCTTAAAAAATCTACAACAAGAGACGTAGTACGTCAAGCGAAATAATCCAAACAAGGAAACCCTCATGTATATACCATATGTCTCAAATTACAGATAATTAAATATTAACCCCGATCTACGTATGAAAAGAAATACAACTAGCCTACATCTCACAAGAATCCATAATCACCTTAAGTAACAAGGTAATGTAACTAGCCATTTTATAACAGGTCACTGGTTCACATCTCACACAGAGTCAACGCTCATATCATCGGATAACTGACTGTTCACAAATCCCCTATGTGCATCTAATACCGCTACACAAACTCGGTCAGAGGACTATACGCAATCCGTTTTCAGCCTGGTCCTGACTTAAGTTAAACTCGGGTGAATATCAAATTTACGGACCAAAATGACTACACAAACTTACTTTGACCCAACAAACCAACCCCAATGCTACACAAACTCACTGGTGCGAGCTTGGAAGATACATCAACAGTCACATCCGATCACATGAACAAAGACTTCCCCATCCCAACTCTTCTCGTTTTTCTAAGTCAACAATCAAAGTCCACAATATCTTTGGTTCACCACCTAAACTCAGTCAACGCACCCATACATATCACTCGGTCTGTTCATGACGCACAAGGCCACTAAGTGAACTAATAAGGTTCTCAAACACAACAAGAAGATAATAATAATACTAATTTCACGCAACCACATCATGACATGTCGAATACAGTAAAATATTCACAAAACATAAAATGTAATCATGAACAACAACTATGTAATTCAGAAAATAATTTCCTTTCCAAAATAATTTCTTTTAAAATTATTTCTCATTATAATATTCCAAAATATTTTCTTTTCCAGAATAAATTCTCTAAAATTATTTCTTATCAATTATTATTCTAAAATAATTCCTTTTCTCAAAAAATAAATTCTTTTAAAATCATTTCTCATTATTAATCTAAAATAATCCTTTTTCTCAAAATAATTTTTTTAAATATTATAAATTCTTTAAGGTTGCGTTTGGATTCGAGGATTTGATTTCAAATTTCAGAATTGAATTCTGAAATTTGAAATCCAGAATTTCAAATTCAATTCATTCGTTTGGGAAACATCCAAATTTGAATTCCAGAATTCAATTTGAAATTCATGTTTGGCAAACTTTAGAATTTTAATTTTAAAATTTTCAATTGGATTGTTTGCCAACTAATAGAATTCTAATTTCTGAACTAAAATTGTAGCTCGAAGATAATTTAGAAATAAAATACTCAAATTACATAAGGTTTGCATCGAAAATTGTGAAAATAAATACTTCAAATAATATATCACATATCCAACTAACTTGACATCTAGATAAAATACCTTAAAATCTCAAATTCAGTAATGTCAGTAGTTGACCTAATAATCACCATAAAAATAACTGATATCATTCATCAATAAAATTTTGTAAACTCATCCACCACTAACCAAAACAATAAATAAAGTAGAAGTTTTAAATATTGCATATAACATTCAACAAACTAGAGATCCAAAATATCTAACAAATACAAACCAACAAAAGTTAATATTTTGTCATTACATGGTGTCATACTTAAGTTGCTCTCGTACTAGTTTCTTTAAGACTTTTACATCTGATTCAAATGATAGTTTCTTTCTAATGCTTATACACTTTCACTTTGTATTTCTTTTGTAGTTTTCTCCCATCAGTTCAGAAAGTATTGCTTTATGAGTTCTTGAATCACCTGAAATAATAATAAGAAGACGAAATCAGCTCCATTCTTAAAGACCGTGTAGACTTCCAACATCAGAAGAAAGCAATGATGTTAGCTCCTTAGAAGTTCGAGATACTAATGAGATGTCAGTCTATAGAAGATACTATCAGTTCTCATTAAGCACAGTTTATGTAGCTCATATGTTTTAGTTTATGGAACTGATAAAGTATAATGTTAAAACTAATTTGTTAGATAAAATATGTGAAGATAATAGTTATGATCAACGAAGATTATAAACATGAAAATATCCAACCCAGTGGGCTTTTATCAACTCAACCCAAACTATATTTTGCCCAACCCCCATATGATGCCAATCCATTATGATGCTATGCATCCAGCTCGGCTGACACAGGTCATGGCTAAAATTACGTAAAAAAGAAGAAATCTGTAACGACATACTATGACTACACCCAAAAACAACATTTTCAGTCACCACTTCCTGATATATATATATATAAGAAAAAGAACTAGTACATTTCTACAGTAAAAGCATGGAAACGTTATACCACAAAGATACGAGTCATCGATGTCTTAGGTTAAGGTGCAGACATACAAGAATTATACCACAATGATACGAGTCATCGACAATTCTACTACACTTATTGTTCCGATCAGATGCACCTTCCTTAGTGTGTGTGTATGTGTGTGTGTATTATGCAATGCACCATAAACATAGGTAAGGGTAAACACAATAAAGGATCCAGTTGGCTGTTGCAAAGG
>BQKN01064561.1:0-11413 GCA_022839385.1 Asparagus kiusianus
AGATTATTGTATATTGTTCGTATTTCATGATATACTCTAATAGATTCATGATTTTAATATTCTACATATACAGTATATTCTTATCATTTACATTTTTAGTATATAGTTTTTATCAGTAAGTTTTGCCTTGTTAGATTATTTTATTATGTTCGTATTAGTTTTGTTATTTCTAAGAGCAATGTATTTTTATTTTGATATTCAAACAATTATTCATATTGTTTGGTTTGGATTGAGTTACTAATTATATAGTTTTGTTACATTATCTTGTACCATTGGTTATTAATCTTTTATTCCTAATATAAAAGATTTTTCTAAATAGCATTTGTGAGTATGTAAAGTATTTATTTATGGTTTGTTTATAGTATAGTTGCATATTTGTTGTTTTTTGCTTAGTTTTTGATATGTATTATTTTATCATTGTGACAATATATATTGTATACACGTGTTATTTTTAGTATTTATTTTATGGTAATTTTTAGATTTCTATGTCTTTTATTGTGTCGTTGTTTGTTGTTCATTCTTCATTCATTATTTTCGTTACCTGTATTATGTTTTACCTTTCATTCTTTATAATTACTATTCTCTTTTCATTATAATGTATTCACGTAGATTACTATATTTACGATGTTATTTCATTGATTTATAGTCATTCATGATTTTAGTATCAATTGTGTTTAATCGTGTTCTATTTCATGTATTATCAGTGTTTATATTCACATGTTCATTAATCATTCATTGTATGTTTATATATAACATATCGGTGTTTTTATTATATTCTTATGTTTTCATTTGCCCATATACCTATGTTACCTTTCATAGTATTAGTTTTTATATATTATACTTCTTTATCTAGTAGTATGTTTGTGAGTGTCAGTATTGTTAGTAAGTATTTATGTTTCAGTATATTCTATGATTTTTGTACATGTTAAATTATTTTGAGTTTTATACTGTCAAATTGTTCATTACTTGTTTGAATACGTTGAGTCCTTCAATTATGTTTTCTTGTCAAATTGTTATTTCATTATGTTGACTTGTGTTATTTTACATCGTGTTACTCTTCTGTTTCGTTTCTCTTATTTTTGTGTTTTTCGTAGATCATAATTTATCAATATTGTTTTATTCTTATGATTTTCTATGAATAGGAGTTATTATTTTCGGTGTGGGTGTGTGGTGTTATGGCTTTATAGTTTGTGTATAGGGTTATTAAATGTTGTTACAATGTGCATGTTTGTTTAGCTATGATTTTTGTATTTTTACATATTGTATTTTGGTTACGTATTTAGTCGTAATATTTTGTAGTTGGTATGTCTTATATTTATGGAGTGTATTCTTACTCATTTTTCTTTCCCATCTTAATTTGTGTATTGCTATACTTATTGTGATTCAGTATTTATTATGTTTTATTATAATTTTTGTTTGTGGTCATGTTATAGTGTAATTATTTTTATTTGTGTTGTATTTATTTTATTAATTCTACGTATTGTACATTTATTTATACATGTTTGTTGTGTATGTTACCGCATAATTTTGGTCACATTTTACTTTTCATGTACATGTTTTATTACCATTATTATTTGGATACTTATCAAGTTATATGTTTCTTGTATGTCGTTTTATGTTATCTTTATTTTTATTAATTTATTAGTTTATTTGTGTTATTTGGGTTATATTATTTTTTTTTGTTAACATAGTTATTTCTTTTACGTTTCATCAGTAGTTTCATTTAGTATATCTCATTTCATTCTTTACTTCTAATTACATCTATCAGCATTGTTTGATTTAATTTATCAATCATTTTATCTTTCTTAGTTTTGTTTGTGTTTTGCTTACTTATTTTCTATATACAGTTTCTTATTCATTCTAATACTTACTTTTTATTTTGTTCTTTGTCCATGTTAGTCTGCTTCATTTATTTAGTCATAATATTTATATAAAGTGTGTGTTTCGATAATTATTGCTGTGAGATACGTCTGTAATTATTTGTTTTGTTTTTGATGTGATATACTACATATAGTTCATTTTTATATGTTGTTGTGTCATATCACCTTGACCTTCCATGATTATCTGCCTTGTATTGTTTTGTATATCATATCTTTTTGTTTATGTTCAATTACCTTCTAATATTCCACTTGCATTGTGCTGATTATTTTAACATAATTATATTATTTGTCGCATTCTAATTTTTGTGTATACAATTTGTAAATTCCTAATATTTGTGTAACGAATTATTTATCTGCTAAATTTTGCATACTGCTTTACATGATTATTTGATTGTATAATTAATAATTGTGTTTAGCTACTTATACTTGACTATCTTTGTATCTTTCTATGTTTTAGACTACTTTTCATCATTTCATCAATTAAATATGTTTTCTTTTATTTGTGTTTATTTTGTATGTATTATTATTCTAATTGCTTTATGATTGCTTTTCCTATTATCTTTGATTTATACTTATTATTATATCATTCTATTTTGTTATATGATCCTGTTGATGTTGTTTTTCGCTCATTTACTCGTTTTTATTGATTTTATATCTTACATTGTGTTTTTAGTATCTTTAGTTTGAACCTGTATTGATTGTGTTTTTCATAATTAAAATTCTTTTTGTTTTTTATTAACCATTATTATACCCTGCTATTATGTTTTGTTTAAACTGCTATGTATTTTAGATTTTTCGACTTTTCTTATTATGTTGTTTATGTTCTGTCTGTTTCTATTGTATTTGACTTACTTTTGTGTTTGTTTTAGATTATTGTCCTTACTTGACCTTATTCTTACTTAATATGTTTCTGCTTTGTTTATATGAATGCTTGTATATTATTTGTATGATTCACTCTATATGATTGTTTATTTAAATCGTACCTATTGTTTTGATTCTATATTATTGCTTATCTTATACTTTATACCAACTAGATTGCTTATATATTTACAAGTACTGTATAACAAGTTCACACAGTTAAAATAAGTTTGTATCATAGTATTTGTTTGGGCTTTGTTACGAGTCTGAGATGCAATAGCGGTATTTTAGCTGTCATATCTTGTATCTTACATTGTGTTGTTTTTATTTTACATTCTCCTCTGTTTATGGATATTGTTCCATATCTCCGTCCTTGGATTTTTTCTGCATTGTTTTTATTTTAATTCCGAGGACGGAATTTGTTTTAAGGGGGGTAGGATGTTGTAAAACCCCGAAAAATTTCTGTAGTATATATGTATATATATGTGTGAATTATTAATTGTAGATAATTCCCTTGTGATGAATAACTATATAAACATAAGATATATATATTTATCAGTGTTTGGGAACCCAGCAGGTGTTTACAAGTGAGAGAAATCGAGTGAGTTGGCGATCAGCAGGTAAAATGCCATCAGTAGGCATTTTTGTGCTGATCGATCGACCGACGCGGTCGACCAGCTCGGTCGACCGATCAGCTATCAGAGAGTTTTTTTTTCAGGTTTGGTTTCGGGTTTAGTTGTTGAGCTATTGGGTTTCGGGTCGGGTTGGGGAGTTGGTATTTATACCAACTCAACCTAGGAGAGATCTCCTCAGCCCCAAACGTAAACCCTAGCCCCTCTCTCTTCTTCCTCAAAACCCTAACCTGGATCTAGCGATTTGGGGACGTTCTTGAGGATTTTCAGCAGATCGTGGGATTTTCAGCGAAGAGGATCAACCTCTTGCAGATCTAGGGCATCATCATCACCCAAGGCGAGTAATTTCTCGCCCAACCCCCACCCCTTTCATTTTAACGTCAAGAACTGAGTTTTATTGGATTTATGGAGCCAAATTCGTATTTTGTTTAGCTAATAGTTTACTATATCATAGAGTATGGATCTGGGGTTTTATATGTTTTAAAAACTCACCCATGTCCTGTTAAAGAAGATCCAGATCTGAGATTTTGCCTAAAAGAGTTTAAAACAATCTTTACAGCCATTAAAAAAGATTTGGATTGTTTCTCATGGATTTAAAATCTTGGAAATATAGATTTCAAGCTTGGGAATTGGTTGTGTATTCTCAGTATGCCCCCATTTTCATCAAAACCCATGTATTAAAAAAAAGGGTTTGGTTTCCAGGTTTAGCAGCTGACAGAAAACCCAAGTTTGGGTTCTGTCCGCTCGGCTGTCGACCGACGCGGTCGACCGTTGAGTTCGTGTTGGGGCTCCGGTCGACCGCGGTGACTTTCCGGTCGACCGCGACACCAATTCGGTCGACCGCGACAAAATTTCGGTCGACCGAAATGTCTGGCGGGCGACCGCCAAATTTTGTATCAGAGTTCGGTCGACCGGATCGGTCGACCGCCGACCCCTCTGCTGTAGATTCCCAGTTTTGGTGTATTTGAGTATTTTTACTCCTATTCGGGGGTTTGTTTGGATTATCTGACCTGGTTATTAGTCCCACCATGTGGCCATGCATGATAGATGACCTGAGGGTATAAATTTGGGGCATATACACTGATTTGGTTATGAAACTGATAAGTAGATTTTACTACATGCATTGTAGCGATCTTATACAAATTCTACAGTCCTCGTGTTGGACTATAATCCATAAGAAGTCCTCGTGTTGGACTATAATCCCTCGCAGTCCTCGTGTTGGACAAATTGACACTTATTCCATGAGTTTGGAAAACTACGATAGTTAGTTCTTGTATCGGACATGGTTCTTAACCCTGCTTGTGATTATTGTACCACATTTCACAACATACTGATTATGTAGATTTGGTATGACACTTATGAAGGTTTGACACAATATTTATGTAATAAATATTGTGATATTCACGTTGACTATGTTACAGCACTGTAATTATGCTCTGGCGTTTGTTGAGTTCCTTTTATCATTGTTATTGTACTAGAACCTTGTGTTCGGTATTTAGGAGTTTATAAATTGAGATGTAAGGTATATACATGAGGGTTTCCTTGTTTGGATTATTTCGCTCGACATACCTATTCTCGTGTTGTAAATTCTTAAATACTAAAACCCTTATTTCGTAAGATCAATGAGTTTAGATCTATTTATATATATTATCTGTATTTTCATAACAACGAGCCCTTTTCCCTTGGGTTTGGTTGTGATGTTACTCGCTAGCACTTTGACGCTCGTTGTCCCTCCCCCTTTCAGGTCACGAGCCAGGAGCACGGAGTGTCGCAGGTTGATAGCGGATCACTTTAGTGTTCAGCTTTACATTTTACCTATGTATTATGTATCTTGGGCTCCACTGTAGTTGATGATTAGACATTTGAGGACTATTTCATAGAAGTTGTAAAGGATGTGTGCCTTATTTCCTTTTCGTCAGATATTTGTATTTGAGACTTGTTTAGTACCCCAGTTTATTTATTCTGACATTGTTTATGTATTCCCATTTGCTGGATGGTGAGATATCTATTTGATCATTTAGATTTCATCAGTTATTCGAGTATTATCTTTTACCTGCTTTTGTACCTACACCTGTTATTGATTCTACTAGATAGATGTTAATTGTGATGGTGAAACATGTTATTGCACGGTGTGGTGCATGGCAGGTTTGACATTCTTGGTTTCACCTTGGACTGCAGCCTTGTGTGAACCCAGGGGCGTCACAGTTGGTATCAGAGCTCTAGTTCCAGTATCCTTAGGATCATCCTGTGTCGAGTCGTGGAGCTAGGATAGAGTTTCTTATGATTCATGTATAGAGTCCGAAAGGATTTCCTAGTATGAGTGAGGACGATATATGCGTATTTCTCAAAAATTTGAGAATATTTTTTTTATGACAACTATTTTATATAGATTCAAAGTATTTGTGTGAATACTATATGTTGTGAAAATTTCAATTCGATACGCTATTTATAAAGGCCTATTTGACTCATGGAATTTTTTTTATTCTTCTTACCATCAGGAGAGAGATGGCAGGACGAGGTAGGCCCCGTACCAGGAGAGCTAGCCAGGCGGAGTCACGGCAGACTCCACCTGAGCAGCAGTCAGCTCAGCCCGAGCAGGAGCAGGCACCACCAGAGCCGCACCATGCTCCTCAGTATCTGGTTGACCTCATGGCCCCTCTTATTGCTCGGATGACAGCTATCGAGGAGATGGTGACGACTCATATAGCACCACCGACACCGCCACCACCACCACCAGTAGCTCAGCAGCAGGGAATACCGGCCGTTCCTGTTAGAGAGAGACCCCCAGAGGCCACACCTGTAGCTATTCCTTTAACGGTTCTAGACAGAGCCACAGAGCAGGAGACTTGGCTCCGTATGGTAGAGAGATACCAGAAGATGAGGGCACCGGAGTTCCAGGGGTCACCAGACCCTCTTGCAGCCCATAAGTGGAAGGAGGATGTGAGCAACATTCTTGACATACTCGGTGTAGACTCAGTCCAGAAGCAGAGATTGACATCTTACAGCCTGAAGGGAGATGCCGGGAGATGGTATCGACTCCAGTTTACTCCAGATCAGAGGATGACCCTCACATGGGAGGACTTTATCTACTTCTTCGATGGTCAGTATATTTCTTCTGCAGCTCGGACTGGGAAGGAGCTCGAGTTATCCCGGTTGACTCAGGGAGACATGACCGTGGCAGATTTTGAGAGCCGATTCATGGAGCTATTGCACTTCACAGGCAAGTGGCAGACAGGAGAGCGTCAGGCTCAGATGTTCTTAGCCGGGCTTCGCCCAAATCTCCGACGATACCTCGTGTCGAGGAGATTTTATTCTGTCAGGGAGGTAGCTGAGGCTGCCACTTCTCAGGAGATTGAGACTTCTATGTTTCAGAAGGACAAGGAGGGGAAGGCTAAGACAGGACAGAGCAGTGATAAGGGCAAGAACAAGAGAGGTTTTCTGGTCATCAGCAGCAGCATCATGGCCCTCATAAAAAGGGACCCCAGCAGGAGCAGAGAGCGCATCAGCAGCGCAAGTTCCAGGGGTCTTGTTTTAACTGTCACAAGGTCGGGCACAAGGCATCGGAGTGCCGTAGCGCACCAGCAGGAGCCCAGCAGGGCAAGGGTCCGAACCAGCAGCGCCAGCAGGGCAGAGGTCAGGGCCAGCAGAACAGGCTCGATGCACCGCCAGCAGCTCAGAGGACTGAGGGACAGATTCAGGCAGTTCAGGATGTTTCTCAGGGATAGATTATCCCCTATTCTCCAGCACCATCAGCAGAGCAGTCTTCTGCCACGGGCAGGGTTTATGCGGTGGTTCCTCGTGATCATGGAGCTAGCGGAGCTGTTGTGGAGGGTACGTTCTTTGTGAACTCTCTTCCCGCCCGTATTCTTTTCGATTCGGGAGCTTCGCATTCATTCATCTCGCATGCATTTATGACTAGACTCCAGCTCGTAGCTCAGCCCCTAGACACCCCTCTATCTATTTCCACCCCTTTAGGAGAGGTATCGCTTCTGGAGAGCGTTTGTAGGAGGTGTACCGTCAGTCTAGACGAGTCGGAGTTTGTAGTGGATTTGATAGTGTTGCATATGTCCGAGTTCGATGTCATCCTTGGTATGGATTGGTTATCTTCCTACCATATTAGTATTGACTGCTTTGCGAAGACAGTCAAGTTGCGGGCGTCCGATGGGTCCGAGATGATTGTAGTCACCTCTCAGGGCAACCGATTTGCGGAGTCATTTCTGGCATACATCGAGGAGGTGATACGACGGGATGAGGGTGCTGAGTTATTGGAGACTAGAGTTGTCTCAGAGTATCAGGATGTCTTTCAGGACATACCTGGGTTACCTCCTGTGAGAGAGGTTGAGTTCTGTATCGAGTTACAGCCAGGCACAGCCCCGATATCCTGCGCACCCTATCGTATGGCACCAGCTGAGATGAGAGAGCTGCAGACCCAGTTGGACGAGTTGCTAGCTCAGAGTTTTATTCGTCGGAGTCATTCTCCGTGGGGCGCGCCGGTCCTCTTCGTGAAGAAGAAGGACGGCAGCATGAGATTATGCATAGATTATAGAAAGTTGAACAAGGTCACGATCCGGAATAGGTACCCACTACCTAGGATTGATGACTTGTTTGACCAGCTGCAAGGAGCATAGTATTTCTCGAAGATTGATCTTCGTTCTGGCTATCATCAGTTGCGGGTTCGGGAGATGGATATTCCCAAGACCGCTTTTCTTACTCGATATGGATCCTTCGAGTTCTTGGTCATGCCATTTGGGTTGACCAATGCACCCGCGGTATTCATGGATTTGATGAACCGGGTCTTCCGTCCCTTCTTAGATCAGTTTGTGATCGTGTTCATTGATGATATCCTCATTTACTCGAGATCGGAGGCAGATCATGAGGAGCATCTACGGATAGCATTGAGGACTCTTCAGGAGCATCAGCTGTATGCTAAGTTCAACAAGTGCGAGTTTTGGCTTTCAGAAGTCAGATTTCTTGGGCATGTTATCAGTAGAGAGGGCATAGCAGTGGACCCAGCTAAGGTCACAGCAGTTCTTGATTGGGAGCCACCGAAGACGGTGTCAGAGATCCGTAGCTTTTTGGATTTGGCTGGATATTATAGGAAGTTCATTCAGGACTTCTCGAAGATTGCGACGCCGATTACCCACCTTACGAAGAAGGGTGTACAGTTCATATGGAGCAGGGAGTGCCAGAAGGCCTTTGATATTTTGAAGGCTAAGTTGACTACAGCGCCGGTTCTGACTATTCCGAGCAGCGACAGGACATTCGTTGTGTATACGGATGCATCATTGGCGGGCTTAGGAGGCGTATTGATGCAGGCTCAGAGGGTAGTATCTTATATCTCACGGAAGTTGAGGGTACATGAGCAGAACTACCCCACTCATGACTTAGAGTTAGCAGCAGTGGTGTTTGCATTGAAGTCATGGAGGCACTACTTGTATGGAGTGCAGTTTGAGCTATTCACAGACCATCAGAGTCTGAAGTGTGACGCCCCTGGGTTCACACAAGGCTGTAGTCCGAGGTGAAACCAAGAATGTCAAACCTGCCATGCACCACACCGTGCAATAACATGTTTCACCATCACAATTACTATCACTCTAGAGGAATCAACCATAGGTGTAGGTACAAAGCAAGTAAAAGGTTTTACAACGAGTACTTGATGAAATGATGGAACATAGAATTAACACATCTCCTCAACCAAGTGAACTGGAATACATAGTCAAAGTCTGAAATAAATAACAAAAATCTGGAGATCTTAACATGTCTCAAAGTACTTAATATCTGATACAGGAAACAAGGCACACAGCCTTTACAACTTTAGAACATAAACCTCTTAAGTCTAAAAATGTCTCAAGTGGAGTACAAAATAAAATATAACTAAAAAGACAGCTGAAGCTAAAGTGCATCGCCATCAACCTGCGACTCTCCGGGCTTCTGACTCGTTACCTGAAAGGGGAGGGACAACGAGCGTCAAAGCGCTAGCGAGCAACATCACAACCAACCCCCAGGAAAAGGGCTCGTTGTATACAGAAAATACAGTTATTACATAATAGTATAAAATCATTATTCTAATAGCAAATGGGTTTTGGTACTTAGGAAATTACAACACGAGCATAGGTACGTCGAGCGAAATAATCCAAACAAGGAAACCCTCATGTATATACCTTGTATCTCAAATTGTAAATCCCTAAATACTAAACCCAAGATCTAATACAAGAAACAATAAAGGAAACGAATACAAACCCATCTCTACCGATGAGTGAAAACATGACAAGACTACCGCAAGTGTCACGTCAAACTCACATGAGTGTTATGTCCGAAAACGATTAAGTGTTCAAAACATAGACTGAATATAACCGTTGTCCAACGCGTGGACCGGATGTGACCGTTGTCCAACGCTTGGTCCGGGTGTGACCGTTGTCCAACGCTTGGACCGGGTGTGACCGTTGTCCAACGCTTGGACCGGATGGCAAGGCATATCCAACACGAGGATTTAAACAGCAATGTATGTCCAACACGAGGACTAAGCAAAACGAATGTCCAACACTAGGACTAAGCAGCTTATAGTCCAACACGTGGACTTAGTAGCTTATAGTCCAACACGATGACTTTACATGAACCATGAAGTCACCATTAGTAATGGGGTGTCCATTCAACTCTTGTACGTGCTTTGCTGTACAAATCTAAACTTTATGTCAGGAAAAAGGTCATCTTACATATATAACATATGAGCTCAAACTATATATATATACACAGCATGTGATTAAACAGAAACACAAAGAAAACAGGAAAAGCTCGGATGGGTCGACTCATGCACACTCATGAGTCGACTCAAGCCTCATGGGTCGACTCGTGACAAATAACGAGTCGACTCAGCAGAAAGTAAATGACAACAGGAGACAACTTCGCGAGTCGACTCATGAATTTCATGAGTCGACTCATGACTTATGGGTCGACTCGTATACTGACGAGTCGACTCAACTGAAGCAAAAAGGAAACATCACAACACTTCGTGAGTCGACTCATGACAGTCATGAGTCGACTCAACCTGATGAGTCGACTCATGATGAGTCGTGAGTCGACTCACGGGCTGAAATCTGCATATAACATAAGTTGAATTCGTTCGTCTCGATCCATACTTCCATTATACTGATCTATAACTCCCTAACTATCATTGTTAAACCATGAGGCAGTGAAAAGTTCATACATAGCATGAGAAACGAATACTTGCATGTTAAATCTAACATTTAACCCCTAAACATGAAAGGGGGCATTTAAACAAAATAAAAACTCATATTTTTATTCCTTAAAAATATTTCCAGATCTGGGTTTTCTTCAAAAACGTTATTGGGATGATTTAAATCTGAAATACATGATTTCTAGCATTCACCCTAACAAGAACATTGTTTTATACTTGAAAATAAGTCTTGGGCTCAATAAAACTCATGAAAAACTATTATAAACTAATAAAAACATGGGAGAGAGGTTTGGCGAGATGTTACTCGCCTTAGATGTGATGGAAGGCTGTCCTCTTTGCTGAAATCCAAGAGAAATGTCGGAAAAATTCTTCAAAACGCCCCAAGACCACCAAGAACACCTAGGGTTTGAGAGAGGGGAAGAGGGGCTAGGGTTTCTTGGGAGATCTGATGAGAAATGGGTGTTTTCGGGTGGGAAACATTATATAAGAGCCAATAAAACCCGACCTGAAACCCAGTAGACCCGACCCAAAAAGCCAGAAAAACCCGATGAGTCGACTCATGACTTATGATGGGTCGACTCATGGTCATGGGTCGACTCATAATTTTTATGAGTCGACTCGGCAGAAAAAAATTTGCAACAGGACTCAATTTCATGAGTCGACTTATGACAGGCGTGAGTCGACTCAACCTGATCAGTCGACTCATGACATGCTATGAGTCGACTCATGGACAAAAATCTGCATACTTTGATTTCTTTTGCACACGATTTGCAAACTTGCAACTCATCCTCATACCTGAGGCATATACACATCCTCATATGCTCAAATATCATTTTCCATGCATGACC
>BQKN01064562.1:0-25137 GCA_022839385.1 Asparagus kiusianus
GAGTACGAACAGTGGGCATCTGAGCAACAGGAGCAAAGGTCTCCTTAAAATCAATACCTTGTTGCTGAGTAAAATCTCGAGCCACTAAACGAGCTTTTCGACGTTCAATGGTGCCATCAGGACGAAACTTGACCTTATAAACCCATTTACTGCCAACAAGAGAGATCCCAGGAGGACAGGGAACAACATCCCAGGTATGAGTTTGCTGAAAGGCTTGAAATTCCTCAGCCATAGCCTGTCGCCACTCTGGAATATGAACTGCCTCTTGGAAGGACTTTGGCTCAACAATAGTATGAATGGCAGCAAGAAAGTTATGAAAGATAGGTGAATAAGAAGTAACAGAAGCATACCGGGCAGGCATGACATGTGGGCGTTTGCCTCGAAGAAGAGCAAGAGGAACCTCAGGCGGGGGAGATGCTGGCGCAGATGCGTGGAGATCAACAGTATTTTCTGGAGTGAGAGTTGTGTCCACGGGATATGGATTAGATGGTGTAAGAGAAGACTCAGGCGAGGAAGAGTCAGCAGAAGGAGAGGGAGAGATGTCAGGGAGATCTCGAAAGGAAAATTGAGGTGAAGAAGTGGGTGATGCAGTTGACGGGGAAGCATGATCAGTAGAGTGGAGGAAATTAAAGTCATCAGAAGTAGAATAATATAGAGAATCCTCTTCGAACTGAACATGACGAGATATATAAACTCGACGAGTTGCGGGATCATAACAACGATAACCTCGATGTTCTGAACTAATTCCTAAATAAACACAAGAAACAGCTCTGGAAGACAATTTATCACGTTCGTGAGATGGCAGAAGAACAAAACATCGACAACCAAAAACGCGAACTAGATCATAACGGGGAGGATGAGTATAAACACGACTATAAGGAGTAGCACCGGAAAGAGAGCTAGATGGAGTGATATTAATGGCATGAGTCGCGGTGAGAATAGCCTCAGCCCAGAAACGACGAGGAACAGAGTAAGAAATGAGCATTGATCGGGCAGTATCGAGGATATGACGATGTTTGCGTTCAGCAACACCATTTTGCTCATGAGTGTAGGGACATGACTGTTGAAAGATAGTCCCATGAGAGGACATGATAGAGCGCATGGTAGATGATAGGTACTCTTTGGCACAATCAGAACGAAAAACTTTAATACGAGATTGCCATTGAGTAAAAATCATAGCAGTGAAGGCTTGATAAGCAGTAAGTACGTTAGAACGATTCTTAAGTAGGTAAACCCATGTAAAACGAGAGAAATCGTCGATAAAGCTAACATAATATAAGTAGCCAGATGAAGAAGGCAAAGGAGCTGGCCCCCAAATATCAGAATGTACTAAATCAAATAAGGAAGTGGATACGGATGTACTCATTTTAAATGGTAAAGCAGTGAATTTAGCCAATTTGCAACCAGTACATGACTCAATACTAGAACTAGATGATACAGGACCAAGTACTCCAGACTGAATAAGACTCTCCAGCCTTTTATTAGACACATGACCAAGCGTCTATGCCATAAATTGGTAGGAAGCGAGGTAGAGGGTTTTGACGAACGAAGAGAAGCAACAAGAGAACGTGGATGTATGGACTCTGGAAGGTGAAGATATTCCAGAAAATACAGTTTGTGCCTCCTACGACCCGCCCCAACCGTCTTGCCCGTCTGTGGATCCTGCACAATACAAGTATCAGAAGAAAATGAGACGAACAGGCCCGCCATGCATAAAGAGCTAATAGAAATTAAATTCAAGCACAACTGTGGAGCCACATAAATGGGACCAAGTGTTAGACGACCAGATGGATCATTTTGTGGGGTAATAGAGCCATACTGAGTAATGGACAATGGTTGTCCAGCAGCCGTGTAGATAGGAGGAAGAGAGGATGAAGTAAAGACAAAGGATAAAAGTGAGGCATTACAAGTCATATGAAAAGAACAACCAGAGTCAAAAATCCAGAGATCATTCATACCAGAGACCGAAGGATTAGCTGAAGAACCAGCAAAATGCATACCAGAGAGTTGTCCGGCGGATGTAGAGGTGATATGTTGAAAAGCATCAAGTTGACGGCGAAGACTTTCAATAGCTTGAATAGTAAAGTCTGAAGTAGTAGAAGGAATAGCATTGGCCAACAATCCCGGTGTACGAGAGGGTTGAGACTGAGGGGGTCGCCGACCACGACCAGTACCTGAGGAACGTAACTCAGGATGAAGCTTGAAGCATGTCTCAATGCGGTGTCCTTCCTTCTTGCAATATTTGCAAGAGAGCTTAGATCGAGTCTGTAGAGAGGGAGCCTGTGGAGAAGTATGATTCATAACAGGAGCAGTGATAGGTACAGACAAAACAGTCTCGAGTGAAGAGGTAGGAGTATCTGTTGACAAATTAAGTCGTGATGTCTGCTGCCGGGTCTCATAAGCAGTGAGAGCTCCCATAACTGAGGCCAAAGTTGGAAATTGAGGCTGATGAAGTAATTGATCAGCCATAGTTGAATATTCAGGAAGGGACTGAAACAGTTGATGCACCTCATGTCGTTCGTACCAGGCTAGCCAGTCTTCATATGTGGAATTACGTCCAGGAAGCATGGAGCGTAACTCTGTCCAAAAAGCTTGCATTTGTCCAAAATGGGACTGTAGAGATGAACTACCTTTGCGTTGTAGAGCAATGCGTTGCAGAAGATGTGCCTCCCGTGCACCCGAGCACTCAGTGAAACGCTCAGTGAGACGAGTCCACATGGCCCGAGCAGAGGGAAGCGAGCCAATCTCGACAGTGAGACCAGAGCCAACACATCGAGTGAGATAATCCATGACACGAAATTCTTGCAATTGCCAATCCGAACTCTCCTTGACATAGAGAGCACGAGCAGTCTGAAGATCGACATCACCACTGCCAGAGGCAATAGTACTGGATGAAGTAACAGTGCTGATGGACGGTGGAACCGGTCCCGTACTGGTGAGATGATAAAGCAAACCAGCGCCACGCAAGGCATTGGTGACAATGGTGGACCACCCTGCCCAGTCACTTTGATCATTGAGGGGCAAAGGTGGTTTGGGAATCTTCTCTGAAGGAGCCATAACGGCAATGTTAAGACGTCGAGATGCAGTTACTGACTACGAAACGGCAATGTTGTTCGTTTGAGGCCGAGAGACGGCTTGAAACGACGATGCCGTTAATTTAACGGGTATTATTTCACCAAGGAAATAATAGCCGGAGGGATTGTTTCACCAAAGAAACAATCGCTCAAATCTCGGGGTCAAAGACCAAGCTTTGATCCGGAGTATAACGACGTAGATCTGAGATCCGCCAGAGGGATTGTTTCACCAAGGAAACAATCGCTCAAATCTCGGGGTCAAAGACCAAGCTTTGATCCGGAGTATAACGACGTAGATCTGAGATCCGGAGGGAAATAGCCCTAGCTCTGATAATAGCCGGAGGGATTGTTTCACCAAGGAAACAATCGCTCAAATTTTATTAGAAGGGAAATAGCCCTAGCTCTGATACCATGTTAAAGTAAGAGAGAGAGAATCTTGGGTAAGTTTCTCTTGAATTGAATATTGAGTGTGCACATATATTTATACAAGTAGAGGAGTATGAGGTTTGTTCTCCCAAGCAATGTGGGACTAAAACCCACTACAATACACTATTATCAACAGGACTAAACTACGTTTAATACTATAATTATTAATAATTTTGTTCAAATGACAATATCATTAGACTTTCTATGTGGTCCATTCTCAAGCAACCTCTAAAGAAAGAAAAAAATACAAAACGTAGACATTTTAAGATGAGCAGTGAACTGACATTCTTAATTTTGATGATATCACTCATTAAAGCATCAAACACTGAGAAAATTATAGCATAGCAGTCTGTTGAACAATCCTTCTCATGTTTTCCCACAGACATCTTGACGTCAACGGAGACACCTTAGCATGGATGATGGCGATCGATGGATCATTCTTGCTTGAATTCCTCCAATCAATCTACTTCAAAAATCAAGATAAAGCTCAACGAGAAGCACAACCAACGACTCTTTCAAAAAGAATAGAGCACGAGAGAGCAAAGGTCGGCTTCAACATGATCGTTAGAGACATCACAATGCTCGAAAACCAAATCCCCCTCTTCCTCCTCCGAAAACTCTTCAAACTCGTCTACTCACAAAGAGACATCGCTGATGAAGAATTATCGAACATTTTGACAGAGTTCGTGAGAGAAGTCTCGCCCTTTAAAATTACGGTTGACTCTCTGATGATACCGGTGATGGATAACTTTACTCGTCATGCTCACTTGCTGGAGCTTCTTTACTGGACTATCGTGCCTAAAGTAAAGGAGCATGCAAGTGAAATCAATGGGGTTAATGAACAAAATGGTGCTGTTGAAAGGAAGGAGGAAATAAGAGGTGACCCTACCATTGTTCAGAAAGCTATGAAATTGTTGTGGAAAATCCTATCTAAAATAAATGATGCCCCAATCCGTTACATCAAGCGACTGATCTTTTCTAGGCCCATTATGTTCATCGTTAAATGCCCGTGGAAGATGATCACAGCTCTACCCATGTTCTCATTGATCAAACTTCCCGTCAAAAATTTGTTCTCCCAGCTAACTCGGAAGCCCAAATCTCATTATGACAAAGAATCAGGCGGTGAGGAACAACCACCATTGGTGGAGGAAATCGACATCCCCTCCGTCACAGAGCTTGTCAAAGCAGGGGTCAAGTTTGTTCCGACTAGCAAAGACCTCACGACGATAAGATTCGACGCGAAGACCATCACATTGTACCTCCCGATCATAAACCTAGACAACAACACAGAGGTCGTACTCCGTAACTTGGTGGCTTATGAGGCCTCCGTCGTAACGGGGCCGATGGTTTTTACCCGTTACGCCGAGCTAATGTATGGGATAATCGACACGGAGGAAGACGTGAAGGCTCTGAGAGATAACGGGATTCTCGTGAACAGGATGAAGAGCGACGGGGAGGCAGCAGAGTTGTGGAACGGGATGAGCAAATCTGTTAGGCTGACCAAAGTAGATTTTTTGGATAAGGTGATAAGGGATGTGAACGAGTACTACGAGGGTAGATGGAGTGTAAAGTGTAGGGTGTTGATGAAGAAGTATGTGTATGCTTCTTGGCCCATTCTTACATTTCTCGCTGCAGGATTGCTCATCTTCTTGAGCTGTGTTCAAGCGTTTTGCTCTGTATACAGCTGCAATTCTCACTTAAAGCAGCTTATAAATTCAGCGGATGAGTCTTAATTCACATGTGTAATTAATGTGTGTGCATGAGCATGTTAATTTGTGTACTATTAAAGCAAAATTGGCTATCAGCCTATCAATTTAGGGTGTTTCATAAAGAGTGAAGGGTTGTACTTGTACGAAAAAGATTTCACTTTTTTCCCCTTCCACAAATCACAACCACACAATCATCATTCCAGCAACGAATTAATCCTATCATGCATCCTCCTCGCTGCCTCCTCCCCTCTCCTCTCTCCAGCCTCATCACGGTAGAAGACAAACCCAAGAAAATCAACATGTCGATCGACTATCCAGTCGGCTTACGACGAACCATGGCATCAACTTCTCACCTCGGCGAAGTTTTCCCAAAACTGAGCCGACACCGACTAAACCAAATGCCTTACTTGTTGCATCCAGTACGCCACAGCAACGGACTCATGATAACAGACTCCATCCACACAAGTCGAGACCCAAACGAGAGTGCGAACACTCACCCAAATGTCGGTATCTACTCACCAAATCGGCTGCATCAAAACTGACTGCCTACGTATCCGCTTGCCTAAGGAATTAAGCCTTCACGTAGTTCACCCAAACGGTCTCCAAAGGCCCTCAAACAAATAGAAAAGTCTGCAACTCTTCCTCAATATCGCCAACGGATCTGCAACTAATAGCGGCCCCAAACTGATACAAATCAAACACCTCCATCTGAGGTGAACCAATGGCCGTATCCAAATCATGTCCACCAGCTGCAACCGAATCCAAAACCAATCAATCATCTGCATCCGAAATCAAATGATCCCCAACCTGTGTCACCTCAGCTGGAATCCCAAATGACGCAGTATGATTTGGAGTATGTGGAATAAGTTCCACCCAACGTGAAGTAGTATCACCCTCCACCTGCTGCGATATCCAAACGACCTGATCAACACTCTCTACCTGCCGAGAGTCAGAAGTGACATTCCTGCTCAGAACAAAATCAGAAGCTCCCAAATGATAATCAAATGAGCTTCCGAATCCCAAACGCGCAATCGGATCAAATCTCACATCATCGATGTGACCAAATGCTGGGTAACCAAATATCCGACGCCGACCAAAATCTAAAACAGCTCCACCATATCCAATAACTCCTAATGCAGCAGTCGGCGACCTATGACTAAGATGACCCAAATATGTCGAAGCTCCAGAATCAATGTTCGACAACCAACGTCGATCCTCCTCCAGAAAAGAACGACCCATCGAAACTGTCATCTCATCTTGTCGCCCCAAAGTCTCCACACCAATGAAGTATCTCCTATTACCGTGAGCTCGGCACAAACGCAAGAAAGGACCCCTACCAAAGCTAGAATAACGAGTTACCTTTCTGCCAATACACTTCTTCCAATTGTTATTGACTTCTAGGACTTTACACCAATGGGAACTGGTCGCGACCCAATAATGCCTAAAATAATCACCAACTGTGAAAACTACAAAACGATTACCTCCTAATGATGCCTCCTTGGAAGGCCCCCAAATGCCTAACTGAACACCTCCTAAAAGACCCATCGCTTGATGGATAGGAGTTCTAAACTCCACCTCGATCTTGCTCATCCTAATGTGCTCAAAGGATTTCCATCTGCAGGTCAAAACACTCCTCAACAACCTATGCACGGTATCACCAATCAAATATCCTAGCACTAAACAACGTCATAATATAGCCAAATCCAATGAAGTCGTCAGAGCTCTATCAATCGCCGTGCTCCCAAGAAAATAATATAAGTTACTCTTTCTGATGCCCTTCATCACAATCATTGACCCAAATGTTATAAATTCAGAATGATATAATCAATAATGTGAAATTCTAAGCATTTTGGGGTGTTCAATAATTCTTGCAACAAAGTAAGGTAGGTATTATTAGTGTCATGCATTTTGTATTTCTTAATGAACTCAGACTCTTGTACTGTAAAGTTTTATTTTCTAACAACCAATTCTTCTGTAGAGTTCTGAAAATTTGGTTGTTGATTATTCTCCAAGAATCTAAGTTCATCAAGAAAGAGTTCTTCAAAATTTAATTCAAAGCAGCAAATGTTTAACACAGTTTCTTTATTCTCAAGGACCTGATCTGCTTCTTCAAAAAACTCTAACTCTTCATTAAAAATTTCCTCAAAACTCAAATCAGACTCTTCTTCTTCTTCTTCTTCTTCTGATCTTTTCTGAATGTAATTTATTTCTAGAGGCTGATTATTTAGCTGGTCCCCTGGATTAAAAATGTTGAGATCAGCAGTCAAATTCTCAAAGGATAGCTTCATTTGACCAGTTCTATAGTTGATGAGAGCAATAGAAGTGGCTAAGAAAGGTCATCCTAAGATGACAGGTGTCTGTCCTTTGGGATTGGAAACATGCTGTGTTTTCAAGACTACAAAATCTACTGGAAAAATAAAATCTCCAACCTTAATCAGAACATCATCTAACTCACCCATAAGGACCTTAACAGATCTATCAGCCAACTGTAAGGTGTATTTGGTTGGGTTCAGTACACCTAGACCCAATTACTGGTAGACTGAATATGGAAGCAAATTGACACTGACCCTTAAGTCTAAAAACGCCTTATCAATGTGAGTATTACTAATGATACATAAAATGATGGGGGAACCTGGATCTTTACGTTTCAAATGTATAGGATTTGATAGCATTTCACTGATATTAGCAGCTAAAAAGACTTTCTTTGGAACATTTATTCTCCTCTTCTTAGTGCATAATTCTTTTAAAAATTTAGCATAAGATAGAATTTGTTCAATTACATCTAAGAGAGGAATATTGATCTTAACCTGCTTGAATGTTTCTAGTTTCTTCTCCTCTTGAGGGGAGTGTTTCCTAAGCATGACTCTATCTGGAAAAGGAGCAACTGGTCTAAACCTATCAAAAGCAGGCTCAGGTTCCGGTTCAGGTTCTTGATCATCCGAGGGGGATGATTGTTGAATAGATTCATCAGAATGAGAAGGAGAATGAATTTGTACTGGATCAAAAGTTTGACTTGGAGGAGTTCTCACTTGATTATCGACCTGTCTACCTGACCGAAGTGAATGGATTGCATTCACTTGAGCTTCATAGGATGCACTGCATCCTGTATCCTTAGGGTTAACCACGGGTTGACTCGGAAATTTTCCTTTCTCTCTTTCACTCACGGCACTAGCTAGTTGACCAAGTTAGGATTCTAATCTAGCTATAGCTTGAGTGTTGGAATTGAGCATTTGTCCGGTTGATTGCATAAAGGAATTCAGAGTGCTGGATGTTTGAGTCAACATATTCGTGGTTTGAGTGGAGGTCTTAATTATGATTTTTAAACCCCTTTCCAAGACATTGAGACGTTTATCCTGACCTGGATTGTGAGGAGTCTGAATTACAGCTTGATGAAGAGAAGACTGATTTTGATACGACAGATTGGTGTTTGCGGTGAAAATTGATTGTTTCATTGCAGGATTCATTACAAACTTCAGACGTTTACAACGAATACAAAAATCAGTCTTTTTATAAGACTTTTACACAATGAAAATAAAGAAAATTATAATTCTCTTCAAACAAACGCAACGAGTGTTTATCGCCCACTGCTTGCGTGGGATCTTTGCCTGTGACGGGGACGTTGATATCCGTGGACCACCGAACGATCAATATTTGGACAAAGTTTCATCTATTCGCGAAGGGATCGAGAAACCGTAGCTTTTATCTCGGCGAAGCGAGATAATCACTCTTCTTAAGATTATCGTAACGGGATAATCCTAAGGAACGAACCGGGCTGCAGATCTAACTCCTCCTCCTCTCTGACATCTGTGCACTTTAAGTCTTCAGTTCAGCAGGGCTTCGCCGAGGCACGAGAATTCCAGCTCTGAAAAAAATGAGGACCTGGAGCTGTATTTATAGGCTTCAAGGAGATCCGGACGGTTAAAACCGCGTAACGGGAGTTTTCTGGGCCTGGAGACACCCCAGGGTGTCTCAGCGAGGCCGAGACACCCTAGGATGTCTCGGCCTTGGCCGGGCCGAGACACCTCGGGGTGTCTCAACTTATGTTGAGACGTCTTTTTGCATCTTCGTCCGTTTCCGCCGTAATTTCTTCGTTCGAACTCGGTTTGAGTGATTCAAAGTGCATTGGAAAGTCGGTGAGGAGATCTACAAGCTCTGATGATTGGATCATCTGCAGAATAAATGAGACACGAGGGGCGTTGCACCTTTTGTAAGTGACGCGGGGCTCCCGATCAATTCGTATCCTCGTTATTCTGAAACTCTGTTGCTTCACATAGTTCGCCGATTCACTTCAAGCGTTCATCGACATCAATCAAGCTTCTGTGACTTGGATAGTGATGTTCATCATCTTCTCTTAGCTTTGAGCTGTTCGTGAAGACCTATAGGCAATTTTCGATGCCTACAGATACCCCCTCCAAAGCGTTCCAACCTCGTTTCTTTTATAGAAGAGGCTGGAATACTTTGGATGTGATTGGTCCAACCTTCAGTCGGCGTAAAGGACCTGTAGTTAGCTTCAATTCTTGACTCTTTCGATTTTCAGTCTATTCGATGTTTTGACGAATAGCTGAAGTTCTTCCGGCGCTGCGTTTATCGTCTGGCCATCGTCGAAGTCTCGAATCTAAAACTGATGAGTTGAGTTTGGCTCGTGTCGTTGAGTTGACTTTGAACTGACTATCTCCGTCACATCGTGTTGAATTAGGGTTCCAGACCGTCGTACATTGACTTTTTATCACAACGCGTTGACCGGCGTTGACCTAGGGTTACGCGTTGACCGGCGTTGACCTAGGGTTTCGGATCGCCATACGTTGACTTTTTGTCGCAATGCGTTGACTGGTATTGATCTAGGGTTACGCGTTGACCAGCGTTGACCTTAGGGTTTTGAATCGTCGTACGTTGACTTTTTGTCACAACGCGTTGACTGGCGTTGACCTAGGGTTTCAGAGGTTTCGGATCGCCATTAACACAGTTTATACTCGTGCGTTTGCTGGAGTATACACAGTTTAAGCTCTTAAGGTATTGGAGCGTGGCGGTCTCAAATTTTGGGGCTGCAGGACCAACTATTAAAGTTGTTTCGTCTGCAGATATGGATCTTGGATCTTATCCTGAAGTTGTTGGATGCTCAAGTCACGAGACCAACTAATAAAGTTGATGCGTCAATGACTCGTATTTACAGAATTTTTGGCAAATTCTCAGCCATCAACGGGTTTGATGTGCCTTTACTGACTACCGTTTGAGTCGGGCTAGCACGCGGATTGTTTAAGTCCGTTCCGCATGTGACGTTAAGCTAAAAGAGTTAACCCTTTTAGTGCTACGATATTGAATATGTAGACTTCATCTTTCTCCTGTGAAAAGACTAAACAGCGACGTGTATCAGACGTTGACTTAGGATTTTTGGCAAATCCTCAGCCCTCAACGGATTTGACGTGCTCTTACCGATTACTGTTTGAATCGGGCTTACATGCGGATTGTTTTACGTCCGTTCCGCATGTGACGTTGTGCTAAAGGAATGAATTCCCTTAGTCTTGATGCTACGATATTGAATACGTAGACTTTGCCATTCTTTGTGGGAAAAGGTACCCATCAACACCTGTTAGGCGCTGACTCATCCTTACTTAGGATTCAGGATAAAAGTCCCCAGACTGGAATTCTGGTGTCTTCTTTAATCGATGAAAGACTAAACCGGCAACGCGTGTTAGGCGTTGGCTTATCCCTGCTTAGGATTCAGGATAAAATTCCCCGTGCGTGTGAAACACGGATTATGGTGTTATTAATAACATCCTGCCACAATGTCGAATATGTGAGCTTTTCTCCTTTTTATGGTTAAGGACTAACCGGCAACGCGTGTTAGGCACTGACTTATCCCTACTTAGGCTTCGGGATAAAATTTCCCAGACTGGGATTCTGGTGTCTTCTTCAATCGGTGAAAGACTAAACCGGCGACGCGTGTTAGGCGTTGACTTATCCCTACTTAGGATTCGGGATAAAATTCCTCATACCTGTGAGGCACGGATTTTGGGAGTTGAAAAAAAGGTGGTGTCTTCTCTTGGGGCAAAGACGAACCCGAAATGGAAGAGGAAGAATTTTATATTCTATCTCCCAACACTAAAGAGGAAGAATTTTATATTCTATCTCCAGTTGGAAAAGAGACTCGAGGTGGGATCTCCACCCCCAGAATCCGGAAAGGTGAAACTAAGAGTGGGATTTCCACTCCGAGAATCGAAAAGATTCGGATAACCCTAACTGTCGGAAGGTTTGATTACCGAACTAAAGATGAATTTCTCGTTTATCAAGAGTGAATTGTGGTTCTGGTCCTAACTGTAGGAAGGTTTGACCAAGCGGGAGTTTGAGATGACCCTAACTATAGGAAGGTTTGATCACTCGATTTGAAAGCGGACCTCTCGTTCATTGGAGGAACCAAAGGGATTTTGGTTTTGACCCTAACTGTAGGAAGGTTTGACCGAGTGGGAGGTTAGAAACGATCCTAACTGTAAGAAGTTTTGATCGCTCGATTTGTGGGCTTCTCGTTCATTGGAGGAATCGAGAGTGGATTTTGGTTGTGGTCCAAACTGTAAGAAGGTTTGACCAGGTAGACAGTGAGAGTGAGAGTACAAATTACAACGGGAGTGTTGACTCATACAAATCACAGTAGGGGTTTAGTGTTTATCATCTAAGTTGTAATGATCAGGTTATCCCTAAGAAAATTACATGTAACATTCTTTCGGGAACTTTCCGTTACATGAATCATCCACCCCCAGCTTCCTTACGAAACTGTGTTTATCATTGTATTTGGTTGCATGATCGGGTTATCCTTAAGAATATTACGTATAAAATTCTCCAGGAACTTCCCGTCAACGGTAGGAAACAGTTTAGACTCATATACCTATTGGAGTATCAGGGAGCAGTTTAACCTCTTATACCGGTCGGAGGATTGAGAAGTAGTTTATACTCGTATACTCTTCGGAGTGTTAAGAAGCAGTTTATACTCTTATACTTATCGGAGTCTTAAGAAGCAGTTTATACTCTTATACTTGTCGGAGTGTTGTCGTTTTCAATTGGCTTACCCTATCGTTATGACGCCGGCTTCAACCAAGGTCTGGATGCTATTCTTTAAAGTAAAACAGGCCTTGGTGGGATGAAGGATCCTCCTGTGGTACGCGCAGTACTTCGGATCCGCAGTATTATCAGCTTCCTCCTGATTCGCGATGGGTGGAAGCTTGATCTTGTTGTTTTCGAGAAGGGTCTCGAAGATGGCTGGAACATCTTCGTCCTTGAATGAGTACTCTTTTTGGAGCCTCTGATACAAAGTCTTCTGCTGTCTTCAGGGCTGCTGTTGTGACGTCTGATTAACGTCAACAATTGTTGTAGGTGCCTTCCCTTCTTCATGGGAAATGAGACTCAGATTCAGAGGATTAGCCATCGGTTGGCTTCTTTCGACCTTCCTCCTTCTGAGAAAGCGTTCGACCTGCTCTCCGCACACCTTCAAATCTTTCTAGGTATTGAGCGGCTCTACTCCCATAACATCCAAGATATTAATGGACAAGTTGTTATGACAGGTCTGCAAGACGAATTCCTCCGTGATGGGATCCTTACAGTTCATTGCCTGATTGCGGAAGCGTTTGATGAAGGTATCCACCGACTCTCCGTCTTTTTGTTTCTCATCGAAGAGTGTCCTGATCAACACTTTGGTGTCATCATCGAAGAAATGAGCGAGGAACATGCTCTTCAAGTCCTCCTAGCTGTTGATGCTTCCGGGCTTGAGACAGCGGTACCAATCGAAGGCAGACCCGCGAAGGGTGCCAACGAATGACCGCACCATCAAGGGCTCATTGCCAGAGATCGTGCCTAAGTGGGACTTAAAGTAGATTAGATGCTGAGTGGGCGAGCCCTTCCCGTCGAACGGCATGAAGTTGATCAGGTTAAACTTCACCAGATACGGGATCGAATCCCACTCCTTCGGGTAAGGACACGGAATGTCGGTCTTCTTTACCTCTTGAGCAGATATTAAAGCGTTAATTTTGCTCTCGAGGTCCTTCATCTTTTCGTCCTCATCTATATCCTGTTTTGGATAATTTTCGAGAGAAATAATGCGGCCACCCCCAGTGTTATCATCATTGGTGGGTCCACCCCCAGCGTCGTTATTTTTAGTGGGACCACCCCCAGCGTTGTGTTCATCCACATCTGAATCGCTACCTGCTTGGTTAGCAGTGCTGCGACGGATGGACTCACCTAGCTGATTCGATAAAGCTCGGATTTGTTGGTCGTGCATTTGTCTCATATCTTGCATAGCCATTTCCACTTCGATATTGAATGCTTCTTTCTGCTTAGCTAAAGCATCCTCAACCATTTTGGCTACTTCCTCGGTGTTAATCATAAACACCTCACGAGATTGTCCGAGACTGGATACAGTGGCTTCTGAAGCGACTGCCGAGCAAGCGTCTGACGCTTCATCGTCCGAGGATAGTCCTCTGGTCATCCTCAAATAATCTCTACGTCTAGTAGTCCCTGCACGTAGCCGAGTTAAACGATGTGATATGAGGGGGTCCGAATCAGAAGGTCGGGTAGATTTCCTCTTATCAGTCACGTTGGCGATGACTACGGATTGTTCAGGCCCGACGGCTTCTAATTGAAGCCGAGACATTAGTTGGGCTATCCCCGAATTGACTCTCTTTCCTGGAGAGAAATTGGGGTTAGAAGTAATCGGAGACTTCCCCTTATCGACCATATTGATGGTGAATGCTGGGAGTTCGTCATCTCGATTGGCTGATCGTCTCTTGCTAAAACGCCTTGATTTGGGTTTCAATGCTTCTGCGGAGATACTCTCGAATATTGAGACCCTCCGCGAAGCAGTCTTGGGACAGTTACATACTGATAATACTGTCCTGATTAGTTTGGTACACGGACAGTGAGAGTCCGCTTTCCGGGTACCTCTCTTTCGAGATTTATTCGTACCCCCAGTCCGATAGTACAACTCATCGACGTTGCGGTCAGATCAATCTATTGGCTGTTTACATGAATTCTCAGGTATAACGCGTTCATCTGTCTGACGTGTTTTCCTCTGAGTAAACATCGCCTTGTTGGCGTCTGCGGGAGTCACACGTTTGGAATCACACCTTTGTGAGGGTGAAACCTTAACGGGCTCCTGGTTTTCTGTACGCACCCCCAAGCGGGCCGTTGTAGAAACCAACTTGTTAGGAGGTCGCGTACGACCTCCAGTCTGGATGTTTGCTCGGGGTTCCTTCAATGGTCCCCAGCGTTCCTTAATAAGCACTTTGCCTCGATCTTCGGGTAGAGAACTGAGGCGATCCTTCAGAGGAACCCTAAACTTGGGGAAATCCACGCTACGGTGGGACTTTATCGGGGGTTCGGGATCTGAAGTTGACAAAGGCTTAATGATAGTTCCGTTTGTTTTTGCCTTAAGCGCTGATTTAGCTTTTGGTATCCAAACTTGTTTAGATCTTGGCGATCTCTTAACTGCCTCTTCCTTTTGCATTTCCTGTGCTTTTCGCATAAGAGTCCGAGCATGCGCAAGCAAGGCGTAGCGCTTCTGGATCCGCTCCTCGAGAGTAGAGCGGGTCCGTTTGACACGAACCCATTCGTTAATTGGAGGTTGAGAGAAGGATTCCGATGCTAGTCGTGGCGACAGATTAGCCACTTGGCGCTTTCTGAACTCCCGATCTGCTTGGCAATGGAGTCCATCTACCTGATCCGAAGCCTTGGCGAATTGGCGCGCGAGGTGTTGGCGTTTCCTTTGACGTGCTCTCTTTGATAGAGTTGGCGCGCCTTCAGCAGTCGACTCCTTGATTACGAAGGAGTTCAGATCTGCAGATCTGGTCTCATTGAATGCCGGAGGATCGTTGCAAGGTGCAACTGTAGCAGCGAAGACGTGGAGATCGACTTCTTGGGTCTTCAAATCTGGAGATCGGCGGATCTTCTGGGAGGAGGCGATCTTCCGGAGCTTATGAGGAGGAACAGATCTGGAGGAGGAGATCTTTCTGCGCTTATGAGGAGGAGCAGATCTGGAGGAGGAGGAGGAGATGTACTCTTCAAATTTTTGCTGGTTGAATTCGTACTCGACCTCTTCAAACACCGGGATCTTGATCGTCGGCTGCGGCACGATAGCTTCGGCAGCGAAGCTGTTGGCTCCCACTGTGGTCGCCAGCTTGTTTACGGTAAAAATTGATTGTTTCATTGCAGGATTCATTACAAACTTCAGACGTTTACAACGAATACAAAAATCAGTCTTTTTATAAGACTTTTACACAATGAAAACAAAGAAAATTACAATTCTCTTCAAACAAACGCAACGAGTGTTTATCGCCCGCTGCTTGCGTGGGATCTTTGCCTGTGACGGGGACGTTGATATCTGTGGACCACCGAACGATCAATATTTGGACAAAGTTTTGTCTATCCGCGAAGGGATCGAGAAACCGTAGCTTTTATCTCGGCGAAGCGAGATAATCACTCTTCTTAAGATTACCGCAACGAGATAATCCTAAGGAACGAACCAGGCTATAGATCTAACTCCTCCTCCTCTCTGAAATCTGTGCACTTTAAGTCTTCAGTTCAGCAGGGCTTTGCCGAGGCACGAGAATTCCAGCTCTGAAAAAAATGAGGACCTGGAGCTGTATTTATAGGCTTCAAGGAGATCTGGGTGGTTAAAACCGCGTAACGGGTGTTTTTTGGGCCTGGAGACACCCCAGGGTGTCTCAACTTATGTTGAGACGTCTTTTTGCATCTTCGTCCGTTTCCGCCGTAATTTCTTCATTCGAACTCGGATTTGAGTGATTCAAAGTGTATTGGAAAGCCGGCGAGGAGATCTACAAGCTCTGATGATTAGATCATCTATAGAATAAATGAGACGCGAGGGGCGTTGCGCCTTTTATAAGTGATGCGGGGCTCCCGATCAATTCATATACTCATTATTCTGAAACTCCGTTGCTTCACATAGTTCACCAATTCACTTCAAGCGTTCGTCGACATCAATCAAGCTTCTTTGATTTTCGATGCCTACATTTGGGTTGTTGAAATTGTGGATTGAAACGAACTGTGTTTTCCCTAGGAAAGTATTGGGTCAAAGCGGGAGTGAAGTTTTGAGTTCCGGGAGAATTTTCTTAATTCCATGCAAAGTTGGGATAATTTCTCCAACCTGGATTGTAGGTTGGAGAAAATAGATCATTTCTAGGGCGTTAGAATACAACGTTCATCTGTCCTAATGGCTGATTATTTCCTAGGAGAGGGTATTCCTCTGAAACGTGGGTAGGAGGCTGACAATTATGACATCCTTGGGCAGAAACATGATTGATTTGAGCTGGAGCTCGTTCCTTAATTTCTAAGGCTTCTAACCTCCGTAGAATTGTCGTCATCTTCGCTTCAGAAGCAATGTTTGACTCCAAGGAAGGATCACTAGACTTAGAATTGAGGACTGATGAAACCCTGTCATCACAGTATTCCCATTACATTGTTTTCTCGGATAAACTCTCTAGAAATTCCCAAGCTTCGTCGGCTTTTTTCCTCATAAAATCTCCCTGATACGTCGATTATAAAGATGTTTTTAAAGAATAGTTTACTCATTCATATATGACTTGGCACAATCGTCATTTCTCTAGACCATGATGAGGACATTAGATTAAAAGATCTTTAAATCGGTCAAAATATTTCCAAAATGGCTCCTCTGGGATAATTTTAAAGTTTTGAATACTGTTCCTAAGTTTTACCGTTTTATGAATAGGAATTTTTTTTGAGAAAAACGGTGACAAATTCCTTCCAAGTTGAGATGGAATTTATCGGTAAGCTGTACAATCATTTTTTAGCTTTGTCCTTAAGAGAAAATAGAATAAATCTAAGCTTAATCGCATCTTCAGTTAATTCTCTCATTTTAATCATAATACACACTTCCTTAAATTCCGAGATAAAAATATATGCATCTTTTGTTTCATTTCCTAGGAATTTGGGAAGCATGTTTATGTAATGCGGTCTAAGCTCGAAATTTGCTCCATTTGCTTCGGGAAGCCTTATGCAAGACGAAATTACATTTCTGGTAGGGTAACACATATCCTGGAGAACGGGTTAATTTGCCATTTCTTGGATTGGTTCAACACGGATTAAACGATGAGAATTATCCCTAACCCAAGTTTGCATACACCAAAAAAACTTCTTTTTATAATAATATTTTTTTTAAAGAAAGAAATAAAATTAGTTTTTTATGAGAAGAAAAGAAAAAATCTTAACTAAAACAAATCAAAGCAATCACTTTTCAATCACTCTAATTCTAGGGTTTAGCCCAACTCAACTAGACCAACCAAAAACTCTTACAGTGAAAAGATTAAAGTTTTATCCAGGTAGTTAGCCAGGTAAGGATAGTACTAGAGAGTGATCAGAGATCAATTAAGTACCTCGTTCCTTGCGAAGCTCTTTACGCAACCCCTAAATCTTGTCTTAGACACCAACTAATCTGAAAAAACTTAAACCGGTTCACTTAAGGAGTTCTTGTTCCTTATTGAGCTCGAATCCTTAGGGGCCAACATCTAATGAGTTTTAGAAGGTTTGGGTTTGTGAAGTGAGGAATTAGTGATTTGTGGGCTAAGGAAAGGGTGATGAAATCCCTTACCTTATCTTGATTATGGGTTTTGCCCTTAAGAATATTTTAAGTGTGTGCCAAATCAAGTGCAACAATCACTTTGGTGAATTCCTACAAATTATATGAAATGCAACCCTAAAAATTAAAAGCGACTAAAAAGGATGATAAAAAGAAAATTTTTATATTTTTTAATTATGGTCAACAACAATCAAATGTGAGAAGAGAGCTCTTGTTTGAATTTATTATCTTGTTAGTTAATATCCAAGTGAGAGGTGAATTTTATTATGGTCAACAAAAATAAAATCTTTTTTTTAAAAAAATCCTAATTGTCTCTAATTGTGAAGCTAACTAAAAAGGGTGGAATTGAAAACGCTAGAAAGAAGACTTACCCGAAATCAATTCTCCAAGTTCTTGATCTTCAATCCAAGATTTTCAAGCTTCAAGCGGTTCCTTCACAAGAAAATACATAAGTTAAAGAACCAAAATAATAAAATCCTATTTTAGCACCTTCCCTGGCAACGACGCCAAAGACTTGATGCGGCATAAACATATACCAAAAAGTTGTAAGTGCACAACTAATCAAGTTATAGTATAAAGAGTTATCGATCCCACGAGGAAGGTGTTTTATAGGAGAAAATATAAAATCGGTTCTTATGTTATGTGTGTGACAAATAAGAGTGATGAGTGAATGTGATTGTGGAGAGATAATGAGAGTGAAAGTGATAGTGTGTAAATCAATGTTTTTAAGAGTGGATGTGAGTAAAAAATAAATGTGATCAACAAGGCAAGAAGGAAGAATGAATAAAATCGAGAAACAAATAAAAAATCAAGAATGTAAAGATAGTGGATTCAATTAAAGATATGGGTAATCTAGAATTAAATCTACTTCTTTGAAAAAGGTGATTCCCTAGAGGGTTCTAGCCTAAAGGCGAATCAAAGAAAGTGAAAATAAACAAAAAGAAAAACTAAACCCAAGAGGGTTCTAGCCTTAAGGTGAATAGTGTAAAAAATTAAAATCTAACTATAAAATAAATTATAAAATCTAAACTACAAGATAAATTATAAGAATTAAATGCAAGAAAATAAATCTACTCTATAAGCATGAAATAAATCTAATCTATGAGCATGAAATAAATCTAAGGCAAGAGGGTTCTAGCCTCTTGGCTATTTAAACAAGAAAATAAAATCTAATTACAAGCATGAAAATAAATCTAAACTAATAAGCAATAAAAGAGGAATAAAAAACAAACCTTCAAATTAATCTCCATCTTCATCTTCATCTTCATCATCCAACAAAGAGAAGAAGAGAAAAATTTAAAGTGGTGAAAAAAATTATTTTATTAATTATAATAAAAAGTTACAAATTTAGAAGGTCTTTTCAATTAAGAGTAGCCCTCCTCTCCAAAAGGAGTTACAAAAATTTTCACACCTCTAACCCCTCACTCTCTACCCTTATTTATAGTAAACATCAGTGAATATAAGCCATTGGATCAAAATCTTATCCAAAACAATTGAATTTCAGCCACTAATCTGTAATTAATTGCCAGCGTATCGATGCCAGCATCGATAGGGATATCGATGCCAGCATCGATAGGGGTATCGATGCTGGCATCGATGTCCCCATCGATGCTGGCATCGATGTGAGCCTCTCTCCAATTTCAGCCCGCAACTTCTCTTCTCTTTGGCTTTTGGGCTTGGGCTTTTGGTATTTTTTTCTTCTTTTGGGCTTCAACACTTCATTGAATATTGAAAGAAATTATTTGCTTTTATGGGCTTCATTTCTTCAATAAATCAAGGGGTTTTTGTTGAGAGATTGGAGTTTGAGATTTATTCTTCATTAACCTATAATTAAAGATAAAAATAATTATTAGTGGTATATTTATTCATATCAAATAGATAATGAGGGTATAGAATTATAATAAAATGTGATTATCAATGACCTTCGTTGTAGCATCCTCTACGATCACTCGATAACCTGTTGCCTCCAAAGTACCAAGAAAAATGATATTCTTCGTCAACTGCGGTACGAACCTCACTTATTTTAACTCCCTAATCACACCGTCATGTATCCTGATTCAGACTGAACCAATACCACCAATAGGACATACGTGATCATTTTCCATAAGCACGACATCCCCTCTTTCCAGCTCCTCAAAACTAAAGAACCAATCCCTCCTAGAGCAAATATGATATATGACTCCTGAATCCAACATCCACTCTGTAGAGTCGACATAGCAAACCACCGGTAGTGCAGGGCACAAATAGCTCGAAGAATCCAAATTTGAATGTTCGCCAACACCTTTTGCAACATTCACTTCTGAAGCTTGTACAATTTTTCCCTTATTCGTTCCGACTTTGTCCTTCCACTTTGAACAGTCAATCTTTTAATGTTCCTCTTCTTTACAATAACAACATTGATTTCTACCAACACTCTTATAGGCACCTCTGTTCTTCGATTTTGAGCGGTTGACTTGGCAACGGTTTGTACTACGGCCTCGAACTACTAATGCATCTCCCGATACATTCTCGGAGGGTTCGCCTTCACTCTTCCTTAACTCATAATTTACCAAAGCTGAGGTCACCTCCTTATAGCTAACAATAGTTCTTTCATTAATCATAATGAGAATAAACGTACCATAATCATCCTCAGGCAACGAACACAAAAGTAACATCGCGTTGTCTTCATCCTCAACCATGAAGTCCACATTGGTCATATCTGAAAGTAGCTTCGTAAAATTGTTGACATGCTCCCTAATGGAAACTCCCCTCTTTATCTTGAACTAGTAAAACCTCTTCTTCAAGTGAAGACGATTCTCAATGCTCTTCGTAAGATACTTCTCATTGAGCGTTTCCCATAATTTCTTCACCGATGTCTCGTTCATCACATCATAAATAAGTTTTGACGTTAAGCATAATGACCAAATAACTCCACAAGCCCTACTATTCATCTTCTTCTAAACATTGTCCTCCATATCAACAGGTTTTTCTTGTAACTCAGGAGTCTCCTCCAAATTCTGTGCATCCAACGCGTCCATCACCCGTCACCTCCACAAACCAAAATTGATCTTGCCATCGAACTTTGGAACATCAATCTTTGTATTATTGATACTCAGATTATGTATCACCTTTGTAAGAGACAAACCTGATTTGATTGCTTCTCCCATGTTGTCGATCTAACTCTCCAAATAGGAATCCTTCAGCTAATCCTTCGAACAAGTCTCAAGCCAAACTCGAAGCTCTGATACCACTTGTTGTGCGCAGCGGGGCTCGAGTCACACGAACAAGAACGAGATAAATCACAACCACACAAGCCAAACACAATCACCACAGCAAGACAAACGAATTTACGTGGTTCAGCAAGTTTCCTACGTCCACGGGGCAAGGAGGAGGGGTTTTTACTATTAGGAATCAAGAAAATACAAATAGAGTTAAAAATCTCACCAAAACCCTCAAACAAAGCTCTCTAGATCTCTCACAAATCTCCCATAATTGGATGCAACAATCTCTCTCAAAAGATTGCTCAAAACGTCATTCCATTTCCTAATTAATTAGGATTGGGCTTATATATCAACTCAAAATGAAGCGGGTCCGAAAACCAACAGCCCAACTCAGATCCGACTCGCGATCGGCCGCCGCGCGAGGCGCGGTCGATCGTGAAAACGACAGAAACTTTCAAGAGTCTCTAGACTTTTGGTGGTTGATCGTCGCGCCACGCGTGATCGACCGCGACTTGATACAGAATATAACTCAGCCTCGTGTACGTTTGCGGTCGACCGCCGTGCCACACGTGGTCGACCGCACAACACCCAAACCTGTTCTTTCGCTATTTCCTGCGGTCTTTGTCACTGTGCTTGCCATTTCTATAGGAGAGACCACTACTTTTAATCTCAATCGTTGATTATTTAGTAGGCGGTAATGATACAATCTAAATTTAACACTCACCATACCCCGTGTATTGCACTCATTCCTAATTTGCACTCAAAGAAAAATTCACAACCGGAAGCTAATTAAAATAGCAGCAGATATCGTGGAAGAACTTGACTTATTAGATGATGCGGCAAATTTGGATGAGTTAAAGGCTGATAGTGGATCAATCTCAAGTACAAGCAACAAGAGGGAGAGAATGCGAAGGAGCAATGACGATGTCTTACCTCATGTGGTTAAAACAGCAGCAAATTTGGTATATTTGGTAAATTTCTTGATAATATAGCTAAAAAGATGAGTGTAGACTTTGAGTGGAGTAAGAAAAGAAATAACCTAAATAAGGAGATGATGAAGCTCACAAATTTGAGCATCAGAGATCAAATTAAAGCTGCTGTAATGCTAGCTAAAGACAATGAGTGGCTTGATATATTTTTTACTTTTAAGGAGGTTGAGAGGAAAGATGAATTTGTGAGGATTTTATTGGGCGGAGAGCTAAACTGATAAGACTTGATTAAGGTATGACTTGTCTCCTACGTATTGTTCACTATATATTTGATTGTATCTTTTGATCAAGTTTTGATAACTATTCTATTTGGTTGCCTTTTTTTTATGCAGTGATGATTTTCTACATTAGCGATGAGTATTGAGAAGAGTTTCTAGCTACTTGCTTCCGTCTTTTTTTTTCTTTATTGTCATTTTTTTTTTCTTGATGTCAATCACTTGATGTTTAATTTTAATTGTAAAATTCTTGTAGTTCATGTACATTGAATGTTGAAATCATATGAATGTCATGTTTCATGTATTTGTTTACCTACCAATTATTTTCTTGATGTTGAAAAACAATTGTACTTATAGCCCATATACGTACATTTGTTTTATGTGTACGTCTTAGATTCAAGGAATTCAAAGAAAGTTTTCCAGAGATGAACTTAAGTAAATTGTTGCTTAATTGAATACATGCAATCGAGCTATTTCCATAACAAAAACACTAATGATGTTTAATAGGTACATCATATCGCTTGAAGCAGATGTGATTCTAATTTCAGTGCTCTTTCGCTAATTTCTGAATTTGAAAATATAATGTATTCTTGAAAATTGGTATCGTCTAGTTCTCTTCAACTAACCTTTTCACTTGTGCATAGTAAATTATTCTAACTTTTTTTTTTTTGTAGCCATGCAAGATTGGAAACTTGTGCATAGCATGAAGCTTAGTCCTGTACTCAGAAAAGAAAAATTTTATAGAATTATTTACAGCTGACAAAATTGAAAGTTTGATCGAACAAATGAGAAAATTAAGTAAAATAATAAGAGGAAAGTTTTTAGTCATGAGGATATTAAGACTGTTTCCGTTTACTTCAAAATGGTAGTGAGATTGCATGGGACAATACGTGGGATTGGGATTAGGCCCAATCCCACATGTTGTCCTAATCCCAATCTCTTAGTCAAGATAGGGGTGTTAACGGAGCGGATACGGCTCGGATACGGCACTTATCATATCCATATCCGCTTACCAATCTCAGATACGGATACAGATACGGATACGGATATACGTCGGTAAGAAAAATTCATATCCATATTCGCCAAAATCGGATACGGTTATGGATATAGATGCGAATATATAAACGGATATGCATGCGGATACAAAAAGGATATGAAAAAACTAGACAATATTCAGAAAAATATAGTCATGTGATACAAAAAGAGTTCGTTAATATGTTCATTATGATTGAAAAGCTAAGATTAGACATCTTGATCATCAAAATTTAACCACAAATCCAAAATCTAAGAATCGAAACTATCGTAAGAGTATTACCAATATGTATTCGGATTTTTTCGGATACGGATACGGATATTTCACTACAAAACTATATCCGCAACCATATCCTATCGGTAATAGATTTGAGTAACCATATTCGTATCCTAACGGATACGGTTACGAATATTTCGTCGGATACGGATACGGTTTGACACCCCTAGTCAAGTAAATGCTACCTTAGTATATAAACTTTTGTCACTGAAGGTGGTTATAGGTACTAATCTGCACTTTATCGTTAAAAAATCAATTTTCATGGGATAGCATATATAGAGTTTGCATTTTTTTTTTCTAAAAATAACATAGAAGATAAAATCCACACCACAAATTTATAACAGCATGTAGGGTTTGAATATGCAAATGCATTACTAAATAACAGTAGCATATATTACGCAATTATCAGCTTATAGGCCCAAAGCCAGCCAATTCGTAAGGTACGGATTGGGCCCTCGTGAAGAAAGATTGAGCCTCATATTGACCTGGGTGTTTTATTGTTATTATTGTAAAGTTTAAAATATCACCAAGGTTCATGATTTATTTTTTGCTAGAATTTTCTATGGCTCAAAGATTCCCACATCCTCTATACGCGAGCAATTTTCTTTTTCTAATTGCATTTAGAGAAATATACCCGAAAGTAGGCATATCGTTATGATATCGGTCAAATATTGTTAATTCTATATTGCCATTGTCCACGTGTTAATGGACCAAACTTTAGGCGTTAACCATACATATGCTCCTGAGTCTTCAATTTTTTGTACCATCCATGTGAGAAAAGAACTTCTTGAGCAAAGATCCTTCTATTGATTATCTCAAAGATATCTAAACTTGAAATAAGTATGCAAAAAAAAAAAAAATAGTATTCTTCTATGTTTATGGCCTCAACAAAGAAAAGTTCTTCATGTGTAAGATACTCAATTTGTCATTTTCAAGTAGATTACCCTTTTCATTATTAATTTTTTACTTTTCCTAAAAGAAGCTTAAGAAGGTGACATCTTAAGATTCCTAACAAATTGGCTGGGGTCTACGGAAGACACGAAGAGTAGTGGTTCAATCCTTCATTATATGGACTCAGCTTAATTTATTGGAACAAATAATTTGACAATGGCAATCACTAAGCACAAAAGTTAAAAGGAAAAATAGAAATCTTATCTCTCCGTCCAAAAATGAGTAGTGACGTTTTTCGCATGCGGCACGTGAATCACGCTGATGGCGGATAAAAGAAGAGTCGTCCATTCGCCGGCTAGTTGTTCAAACATCCGCCTCAAATCGAATCTATCTGAATGAACATGCATGTTTGATCAAACAGAGAAGTAAACAAATGCAAATGAATTCATTGTGCAAAAAATTCAAAGCTACAGTGAATGTTGAAATTATGCGCTGAACATATTCTGAAAATGTTTTGCATCATTATTGGCACTATATCCAAAACTCCAAAGTTATGCTAGGCGTGAAAGTTTTGAAATGCTATCGTAATAAAAATGTAAGATGTAATGTTGATATTATTGTATGTCACTAGTAGAAAAACGACCAAACTAGACGGAACAATCTAGACGGAAATTTTTCCGTCTATATTGGAGCAAACTAGACGGAAAATTTCCGTCTAGATTGTTCCGTCTA
>BQKN01064564.1:0-11847 GCA_022839385.1 Asparagus kiusianus
GCTCTTACCGTGAGGAATCGTCTAGCTCAGCTTGGAAGACAGTTACCTCCACTAGATTACCGATGCTACGGTTGGGCTTCTTCGCCGGGCAAGGGGTGGTGGACCCGCATGACCGGCTATGTTCTGGGGAGGTGGGAGAGGGATCTGAAGGATAGTGGGTTATATGCGCCCATACGAGCTACCATGTACGGGATCCCAGTCAGTTGCCGCCACTTTTTAGCACTGTTAGAGACATACATGCCTGATAGCAACACTTTCCTCACAAGCGGCGGGGAACTAGGGCTGGCTCTTCATGAAATGCACCAGGTTTCGGGCCTTCCGATGGGGGATTGCCCGTATCAGGAGTACTTTCCTTCTAACCAGCAGTTGGATTTGCTAAAGAAAGATAACCCTGATATGTATGACACCCTTTGGGATCTCACATGTCACTACCATACCTCACTGCTCCAAACTTCTGCTCCAGCTAAGACGAAGAAGAAGATCAGCTTGAAGCAGTTCGCCGTTTATTTGTTTCAAAACCTGGAGGGTGATTTCGTTGGACCTATCCGTGAGTTGGATGTCTTGGACTTCACCGCTATTAACGAGCTGATGGAGAAGAATGAAACCCATTCTTATACCATTGCCAGCGCCGAAGGAGCTTTTCCCGCCGGGACCACGTTCCGTTCTTTCCTCCGTCGTGCGCAGAAGTCTATTGAACCTCGGTCTCTGTTGGCCGGCTACCTCGCACTCTGGTTGAAGAAGTGCGTTGTTCCATACCAGTCTTCGGATGACTTACCAGTCGAGGTGCTCTTCCCGGCAATCCAGTTAGCCTATGGGCGGGAGCTGTCCCTGCTTCCAGCGATGGTGGCCAGCATTCATTGCGGGCTCAGGGGCGTAGTTCGTGTTCTTACCCATGTGGGTTCTAAGCCCTCGACCGAGCTTACCTGCCCGAAGGTTGAGCTACCTTATGCTTATCTGATGGCGTGGTTCATTCTACACCGTCCTGACTTGATGTCAGCTCCCCGCATCGTTGATACCCCTGTTCCTTTCCTACAACTGTTGGAGAGGAGTAGGTGGCTTGGGAAGAAATTTGAAGATGTACAACAAGAACTTCAAGTTCGTCGGAACTGGGAGCTCTTCAAGTGCTTTCCTCACTTTTCTGGACGTTATGGCGAGGAGTTGACTGATATGGAGAAACCCCGAACTAACCGGACTGCTCTCGACATCGGTTGCTTCCGATGGCTGGTAAACATCCGCATCGGGTATCTTGTTCTTCGGGTGAAGAACCGTTGCCATATCGAGCCTTACCTTCCCTGCCGTTTCGCACGTCAGTTCGGCTACGACCAACTATATGTTGGGAATCCGAGCCGTGGTTTACAGGTTAAGGGAGGGCTTGTCGACGGTATACGAGCGTGGTTATGGACCATGGTTGGTTGCACCGGGGCTCAGTTTGCTCTTCCTTCGTATAAGCGCAAACCGATGATCACCTTCCTTAGCTGCAAGTGGTTCCTTTCTGCCTATGAATCCATAGGTGTAAAGAGCCTTTCGGAGTTAGAGTCTGAGCACTTGGTTCAGGCTGCTATGACGGCTGCTCGGAAGCAAGGGGGGTTCCACCGGGATTCCCGAAGATGGGCCTGCAGATATGGATACCGACCAAGCGGAGCTTGATGCAGGTTTGTCTTTCTCTTCTTCCTCAACTTTGATTGATATTAGCGAAAGATCTGGTTCATGAAATGATCTTTGTTATTTCAGGTGGATCGGCCGATGACCATGAACCTCTCGCTTCACGTCGTGCGAAATCCAAGTTTGGTGGCCAAACTTCGCACAATCGTCCCGTCGGTCCTTCGAAAAGGAAGAAGATTGCCTATAGACCCCCTGTGGATCGACGCTCCCCTGGGGTAGATTCAGGCGGCTTTGCTGGCGAGGATGAAGGTAACACTCCGTTACTTTCAATATTTTGACATGATTTACCTTCTGGGATTCATAACCATGCTTTATGTTCTAGGGTTCCTTGAAGAGGGTGAACTTCCATTGCCTCCTGTATCCCCTGGTCAGGAAAACATGGATTGCTTCGTGCAGCAGATGTGCGACGCCCTTCATGACGGTTCTCTGGGCATCGATTTGAACATTGATCTTGGGCCAGAGTATAGCGTCGAGCCCACCGCTTCTTACTCAGGTATACCTGCATCTGATAATATCTCTTTTGATCATGGGGAAAGAGAACTCGACTGAGGGTGAATCCTTTCATGATGTAGGTTTTGAAGACCAGGGGAATGCCTCTGCGCCGAGTTTCTGCGGTCCTGACGCTGGGCTGCTAGTCGATATGCTGGCTGAACAGGCCGCCAAAGGAACTGCGGGACCGCCCTTTACGAGCGATACACTCACAGGTACATCATCAGCCACTAGGACTGATTCTCCTTTGACTACCGACCCTTCCCGTGTTCTAGAAGATGGTGGACTTGCGGGTATGCCGATGATCTTATCACCCTTATTCTCTTCATTTGCCTAAATTTCCATTTTGACTAATGAAGAAATATAACTGTAGGACCAGGCGTTGCGCCTGATGCTGCTGCAGTTTCTGGGGCTGATAGTTTGCTTGATAGCCATGTCTCCTTGCCACAGCCGAGAGATACGACTGATTTGCCTGCAGGGGTCGATACACCCTTCATGGCTAATCCTAATGTTGTCTTAGAGTCTACCATGCCTCCACCCGAGGGAACTTCCGCTAGTACAGGTATACTTCGAATTTCCCTTCGGGTTTCCTTGTCATATTTGATAATCTCTTAACTTTCCCCACTGCTGCTTGCAGGAGCTCGATCATCTTTACACGAGTGTGTTCGTGTCCTTTTGGCCGACAATGATCCTGATAGAGAGATCTTTCGCGCGGACCTCAGCTTCTTCATCGCCTTTTATAATGGCATGATTGAGAAACTCCTTCTCCGAGGATACTGTTTTGACCAGTTCAGGCGTTCCTTTTCTCGCCACATGCTGATGATGAGGGAAGAAGGATACCCAGAGTTGGCTGATTCCTTCACTGCTGATTTTACTGCTCTGGAGTCAGAGGTTCGAGAGTTGAGGGATTTGAAGGCTGGTGGAGCTTCTTCTTTCATGTCCTCTCAGATAGAGGATAGAATGACTCAGTGGCGTGACTTGAGATCTTCCATCGGCAGCGAGCTTCGGGCCCGTGAGCAATCTGTTACGCAGCTGATGGCCAACCTGGCGAAGAAGGACACCAGCAAAGGCGAGTTACTCAGCTCCCTAGATTCTACTCGTGCAGAGATAGCTAGGCTGAAGGAGGCCTTGGGACATGCTGAAGAGTCTGCTGCTATAATCACCGAGGACCTGGTTGGATTGGAGCGTTCTCGTGAATGGACACTCGACAAGCTGGGATCAACGCAGGAGGGATTGATGAAGCTGCGAACTGAAGCCGCGGAGGTCCTGAGCAGTTCCGAGGATTCTGTCCGAGCTAGCTTGCAGGCGGAGTTCGAGCAGAGCTATATGGACAGGCTCTCCGGTTTAGAGTCTCATATTCTTAGTCGTCAGCTGCCTTCGGGTTGACGAACTTGTTGTTGTATGCTTTTGTCTTGATCTTTTATTAGAGACTCCTTATTTGCTTCTTTTTACATGATGTTTCTTGATATGCCGTGGTGTCTTCTTTAATCGGTAAGAGACTAAACCGGCTATACGTGTTAGGTATAGACTTTGGGATTATTGGCCAACCCCCAGCCCTCAACGGGTTTGACGTGCTTTTACCGACTACCGTTTGTGTCGGGCTAACATGCGATTTGTCTAGGTCCGTTCCGCATGTAACGTTGTGCTAAGAGAGCGAACCCTCCGAGACTTTATGCTAGGACTTTGAATACCTAGACTTCGTCTTTCTCACGGGAAAGACTACCCGGCAACACGTGTTAGGCGCCGACTTCATCTCTGTCTTTTCTAAAAGCAAAGACAGGGGAAAGTGGGAGACTAGAAGTGGGATCTCCACTCCGAGAATCGAAAAGATTCGGATAATCCTAACTGTCGTAAGGTTTGATTATCGAATCGAAAGGTTCAAACGACCCTAACTGTCGTAAGATTTGGTCATTTGACTCTGAAGAGGAAGAATTTTATATTCTATCTTCAGCAGGAGAGGAAACTCGAGTTGGGATCTCCACCCCCAGAATCCGACAGGTGAAACTAGGAGTGGGATCTCCACTCCGAGAATCGGAAAGATTCGGATAACCCTAACTGTCGTAAGGTTTGATTATCGAATCGAAAGGTTCAAACGACCCTAACTGTCGTAAGGTTTGGTCATTTGAATTGAAAGTGGACCTCTCGTTCGTTGGAGGAATCGAGAGGGGATTTTGGTTGTGGTCCTAACCGTAGTAAGGTTTGACCAAGTGGGAAATTTGAGACGATCCTAACCGTAGAAAGGTTTGATCGATCGATTTGTGGACCTCTCGTTCTTTGGACGAATCGAGAGGGGAATTTGGCTTTGGTCCTAACTGTAGTAAGGTTTGACCAAGTGGGAATTGTGTGGTAGAGACCACTGAAAGTTTCGTGAGGGGAGATCAATCTATTGAATGATTAAATCTCATCTCAGCAAAAAGGTGCTTGTGAGAGTTAGATTCTGACAAACAAGAATATTCGGAATTCGAATATTGATTTCTTGTTCATCAGCGACCGGGTTATCCCTAAGAATACCCCGATGTGGTATTCTTCCGGGAACTTCCCGGTACCTCAATTCTTCTGAGGATACTAAGGATAGTATCTCTTTAGAAATTTGCCATTTATTGGCATCATGAGCCGGTCACCATCTTTGGTGACTAGGCGATAGGCGCCGTTCGAGTAGACTGTTTCCACTACAAACGGTCCTTCCCATTTGGGTTCAAATTTACCTTTCTTCTTGGAGTTAAGGATCATAGGACGTTTCTCGGTTAAGACCAAGTCCCCTTCCTTAAAACTCCTTTGTCGAACTTTTTTGTCGAAGGCTCGAGAAATTCTGGCTTGGTAAAACTCAATATGTTGTTGAGCTTCCAGGCGCTTTTCATCGAGCATCTCGAGTTCTTCGAGGCGTTTCTGATGTTGTTCTTCGGTCGTCATCTGGGTTGCAAGGGCGATCCGAAGAGATGGAATTTGAACTTCCAGAGGGAGAACGGCTTCACATCCATACACCAATGAGTATGGGTTGGCGCCAGTCGGTGTGCGCACCGTGGTACGATAGGCCCATAGAGCTGCGCCGAGCTTATCATCCCAATCTCGCTTGTTATTTTTCACAAGCTTTGACAAGAGCTTTATGATAGTCTTGTTGAAGGCTTCAGCTAATCCGTTTGCTGTGGGATTATAGGCCGTTGACGAGATGTCCTGAATTTTGAACTTTTCGCAGAACCTTATGAAGGCGTTGCTGATAAATTGAGGACCGTTGTCGTGTATGATTCGTCTTGGAACACCATGCCGGTAAATGATATGGTGTTTGATGAATGCAATGACGTTGCTCGTCTTGACTTCTCTGAGTGGAACTGCCTCAGCCCATTTGGAGAAGTAATCAGTGATCACCAGGATGAACCGATCGCCTTTAACCGAAGGGGGATTTATAGGACCAACAATGTCCATTCCCCAGGTCTCGAACGGCCACGACGTAACCGAAGGATGCAGATGTTCCGGAGGTTGGTGCATGTAATTCGCGTGTACCTGACACGCGTGACACTTCCGGGCGTATACAATTGCCTCATGCATCATGGAGGGCCAAAAGTATCCCATTCTCCTGATGCGATCATAAAGCTTGGGACCAGGTTGGTGTGCACCGTATTCTCCTTCATGTGCCTCTTTAAGCACTTCTTCAGCTTCTTTGGTTGATAGGCAACGTGCCAGCATGCCATCATACCCCCTGCGGTATAGCGTTCGATTCTCTGTATTATAGTAGAATCTCGGAGCTCTTCGTCTGATCGACTCTCTCTCCTTCACGTCTTCTGGCAAGATTCCGTGTAGGACGTAGTCGATGATGGGGAAGCGCCAATCCCGGGGCTCGAACTCAGCCTGAGTTGTGTGCACCTCCTGAACCTCTTCTTCCCTGCCATTTTCATCGTGAAGCGGCACTAAGAGTTGGTGAGTTCCTACCGTAACAAATTGCTCTGTTTCGGGTGGCTGTGCCAGGGATACAGCTAAAGCTGCTAACGCATCTGCGTAGGTGTTCTGCAACCGCGGAACGTGCTCGATGAAGAATCCTTCAAACGACTCCGCTAGCTCCACCGCCATCTTGTGATATGGTAGCAAATCCTGACTTCGGACTTCGTACTCCCCTTGTACCTGTTTGACGATTAGTTGAGAATCACCGAAAGCTTCGAGATACTCAACCCCCAGCTCTTTGGCAAAGTTGAGTCCTATAATCAGTGCGTTATACTCTGCTACGTTATTCGAGCACAGCTCAGTTAATGAGTAGGCTCGAGGCATCACATGTTTTCCTGGGGAAACTAAGACCACTCCAACTCCGGAGGAGACCTTAGAACATCCAGGAGTACCTGCGGCATTAGCTGCTCGTGAAGCGCCGTCGAAGTACAAACGCCACACTTGTTGGTGCGAAGTTGCGTTGACTTCGTGGGTTTCATCAGGTAAGTCGTCATATATCTCGGCGGCGTCCGTAGTTGGATTAGATGCCAAGAGATCACAGATGACCTGTCCTTTTACTGACTTCTGCTGTTTGAAGTGCAGATCGTATTGGGACAAGAGTAAAGCCCACTTCGCTAATCGCCAGCTCATGGAAGCCGGTTGAGTCATGAACACTCGGACCGGGTTAACTTTGGAGATGACATAGATGGTTTGTCCCACCAAGTAATGTCGCATCTTCTGGATGGCGAACACTAAGGCGAGGCATTCTCTCTCAATCATAGGATATCGAGATTCCGTGCCCACCATAGTTCGGCTTAAGTAATACACTGCCTGCTCGTGACTGTTATCGTCATCTTGTGCAAGCAATGCACTTAATGAGTGGCTCGTCACCTTGACATAAATCAAGAACGGTTTGCCCGATTTCGGTGCAACGAGTACGGGAGGTTTTGAGAGATATTCTTTGATACTCTCGAACGCCTTTTGACAAGCATCGTCCCATACGAATGACACGCCCTTCTTTGTGAGCCTAGAGAATGGTTGGCATTTCCCCGAAAGGTTTGAGATAAACCGACGGATATAAGCCAATCGCCCTTGCAGTCCTCTGAGCTCTTTGAGGTTTCTCGGAGGTTGCAATTCATTGATCGCCTTCACCTTATCCGGGTCGATGTGAATACCTTTGGTGGTGACGACGAATCCCAGGAATTTGCCACTGGACATTCCGAGGAAAGACTTGGTAGGGTTCATCTTCAACTGATGGGCCCGCATCAAATTGAACATGGTCTTCAAGTCTTTGATGTGATCATTCTTATCACGACTTTTCACGACCAGATCGTCCACGTAGCACTCAACCGTCTTTCGGAGATGTTCCTGAAAGATCTTCGACATAGCTCGCTGATATGTAGCACCTGCATTTTTCAGGCCGAAGGGCATGACTGTGTAGCAGAATACGCTAAGAGGTGTTCGGAATGCAGTATGCTTCTCATCATCTGGATGCATCTTTATCTGGTTGTAACCAGAGAAACCATCCATAAAGGACATCCTCTCGAACCCACACGTGTTGTCGATGATAACATCCGTGATGGGGAGAGGAAAGTCATCTTTTGGGCAAGCAGCATTGAGGTCCCTGAAGTCGATGCATATCCGGATCTTCCCGTTCTTCTTCAAAACCGGGACAATATTGGCAAGCCATTCGGGATGTTGTTCCTCTCGGATAAATCCCGAATCGACGAGCTTTTTGACTTCAGCTTCGATTTCTTCCATCATTTGCGGACGGAACCGTCGTTGTTGTTGTTTGACTGGTTTGACCTCCGGCTTAATGTTGAGGCGATGCACTGCTACATTTGGATCGAGCCCTGGCATGTCTTCATAATTCCAGGCGAATACATCGATGTACTCCCGGATAAGAGAAATCAACTCCTCCTTCTCCTCAGGTAGGAGGCTGTCACTAATGAATATCGGCTTTGGATTCTCCTCGGTTCCCATATTCACCTGAACGACTTGGTCTTCGGTAGGAGGCTCTCTTTGCTCGAACCGATCGCCATACTGCATGCTTAATTGATGAACCCACGGGTCTTCCCATGTCGGCATCTCATCATCTTCTTCTATTGTCGTTGGATCAACCGTGACCATATTCGACATTAGCTTCTTAAACACCTCACCAAGACTAGCGTCGGAGTCCCAACCCGAAGAGTCGGAAGAATATCCCTTCCTAGTCTTGTTAGCAATTTGGTCAATGATTTGCCAGCCACACTCATCATCTGATGAGACATAGCCTAGACCTCTTTTGTGGCGATAATAATTATCGGGTTTTCCCTTCGGTACATAGGCCATCCGGGGTGGAACCCGTGGACCTCGACCAAAGAAAAGACCCTCTCCGATCTTGAAGTCATACCCGTGCCTTTCCATCATGTTGCGTGCTTTCGCATCGTATTTGGATAGATGACGGGCCGGTTTATCATCGTCGTCTTCCTCTTCCAAGAAATGGTTGGGTATCGGAGATGCTCTTCCTTTGCCGTAGACGACCTCCTTTCCACCCCCAATCCCTGCGGGGATGATGAGCGTTGTTCCGCAAGGGTCGTGTACCTGCTTCTTCGTCAAACAAAATGATTGAAGAGGCATATATAAATCAGGGTTAGCATAGAGTTCGTTGGTGATATCATCAAGACCCGTCGAGTACTCTAAATCATCGTTTATTGATAGTTCTTCGGCAAGTTGCCAATTACAACTATCTTCCGATGATTCATCATCGTCAAGATTGATTACAATGGGTACAATGTCGTTTAAAACAAAACCACCATCATAATCAAACCCTGGTTCGGTATCAGCTTCATCTCCGCTGTCCGTTCCTTGGGCCGATGGTTCAGTATCGGATTCAGCGCCGTATAAAAGGGAATCGGTGAAATAATTCTCCAATCCCTTGAACGGTTGCTTGTCCGCGACCACCGTCTTGACTTCATTATCTGTGCCTACATATTTGAAGCACTGATGTAGAGTTGACGGGACTATAAGGTTACCGTGGATCCAAGGTCGACCCAACAGTAAATTATAGGAAGTTTCCGCGTCAATCACATAGCATGTTACTTTCGACTTCAAATCCCCAATCTGGCATTTGATTCGGATCTTCCCCAAGGGTTTGGACCCACTGGTGTTGAATCCGTAAATCGTCGTGCCGGTGGATGATAATTTGCTAGTCGGGATTCCGAGATGATGCATCAATCAGAACGGCATGATGCTAATAGCGGAACCCGGATCAACTTGGATCCGGTTGACAACGCTGGAGCCAATATGCCCGGTGAAATACAGGGGCCTATCATGATTTGAGTTCTTCGTCTGCATATCTTCCTTGGTGAAAGAGATGCAGGGGAAGTGATGTGCCGCCAGATTGCATTGTTGGACTGATGACTCCGGTTCTTCGGAACATGGTCTGATCCGAGTCAAGAAGGCTTCGGAATCACTCAAGGCTTCTTGTAGTGCTTTCCGTGTATCCTTCGACAATCGCAGCAACTCGTACAGAGTTATCCTGGCCGGGATGTTGGCCAATTGCGCCATAATGTCGAACTGGGGCTGAGAGCTCGTATTCCCCGGTTTGTCTCGCCCAATCGGGTGATTGAATCGAGATTGCCTCGGGTTCTGAGCTTCTTGACGTACGGGCTCTTTTCCCTTATCCTTCTGCGGGATTCTCTCCGTAGCTGCTGGCGTTGGGGGAATTACTGCAATCCCTAATTCTGCCAGCGTCTTGGAAGGTGGGGTTTTGGTACCCAACTGCTCGGTAGCATCCGGATACTTGAAATGATACTCATTCCCGCTTCGGGTTGCAAAAGCTTCTTGTTCATCTTCAGAAAGCGGGAAAGTCAGAATTTTGTCGTCATCCACCCCCGGTATGGCAGAGGCCCCGTAACAGGATTTGCCCTTCCTCTTCGACTTCTTCTTGTTCTTTGTGGAAGAGGTCCCGGCCCACTGTTCATCTGCGATCAAGTCCGGATGAACCCACAAGATCTCGCCATTTGGGGCTGTGTGTGGCACAAGCCCTTTCTGACGCTACTGATGCGGATCATCATTCACCGTCTTCACCGCCGCTTTGATCACCGACTCGTGTTGGAACCAACTCGAGGGAACAGATCCAAAGCTAATGGACACGGTATTTGCACCCACCTTCTTTTCTTTGGGCTGCTTCATAGTAATAACCCCAACATCGATTAGGGCCTGAATTTTATCTTTGAGAGCGTAGCATACCTTGGTAGGATGATGCACCGCTCGGTGGAATGCACAGTATTTCGAATTGTTGACCCTCTTGGCATCTTCTTGATCCTGAATTGGCGGCAGCTTGATCTTGTTGTTCTCCACGAGGTATTTGAAAATACCCGGGATTTCATCCTCTTTGAATGAGTAGACCTTTGGGAACCTCGGCTCCCCAACCTTTTGCTTCTGGGGCTGTTGTTGCCACCTGGGTTGTTGAGGCGCCCTCTGTTGCTGCTGCTGCGGCTGCTGCGGCTGTTGCTGCTGTTGCGGTTGTGCTTGCACTTCAAAGACTTGATTTGCGACCACCGCATTCGCATGTGCTTTCCCTTTACCCTTGGGGGTAAAATTTGGTTGCGGGGTATTGTTGGGTATTTGTCCCCTTTCTGCCTTTTTCCTCTTGAGAAATCGTTCAGCTCGCTCTCCACGCATCTTCAAATCCTTCCAGGTTTTAGATGGCGCCATTCCCATGGCTTCAAGGATGTCGAGCGTCAAATTGTTGTGGCAAGTCTCAAGGATGAAATCCTCGCTGACCGGATCCCTGCAATTCATAGCTTTGTTCCGGAACCTCTTCACGAAGTTTTCAACCGTCTCGCCGTTCTTTTGCTTTTCATCGAACAGCGTGCTGATTGAAACTTCGGTATCATCATCAAAGAAGTTTGTTAGGAACATGTCCTCCATGTCATCCCAGCCGTTGATCCTCCCAGGCTTGAGACGGCGGTACCAATCGAAGGCAGCTCCGTGAAGAGTGCCGACGAATGACCGCACCATGAGGGGCTCATTTCCGGAAATGATTCCTAAATGAGACTTGAAGTAGATTAAATGCTGGGTAGGGGAACCCTTCCCATCAAACGGCGTAAAGTTAATCAGATTAAACTTTGCTGGATATGGGATCGATTCCCACTCCCTTGGATAGGGGCAGGGTATACCAGACCTTTTTACCTCTTGAGCACTCATCAACGCATTGATTTTGCTCTCCAAGTCTTTCATCTTCCTGTCCTCACTTGTCTCGGTCTTCGAGTGGCTTCGAGGCGAGGTGACATGGTCCTCTTTTGCATTATCCTCTGCGGGACCACCCCCAGTGCTGGTGTTGACAGGAAGGACGTTGACATTATCCCCTTCCCGTTCATGCTCCTCTGGATTGCGTTGGCTCGGTTCTCCTTGGTGAACCGTCATCGCCGCGATCTGTTGGTCGTGCATCTCCCTCATCCGCTGCATGGCCATCTCCATTTCAAATTTGAAGCTCTCCTTTTGCTTGGCCAGGGCTTCTTCAAGTATCTTCGACACTTGTTCAGCGCTGATCATGAGCGATTCATAAGGTTGGCCCGCACTCGAAGTTGTGTCGTCGGATGCGACGGCGGAGCAGGTATCAGAATCAGCATCTGATTCTTCTTCTTCTAGGGAGAGTCCCTTTTGTACTCTTGGGTAATTCTTTCGTTTGATGGTTCCCGACCGCAACCATGTCATGCATCGGGAAGCCTCGGCAAGCTGATCCAAGTTGAGACGTGGTGTTGATCCCCCTCTGCCGGTCATGTTGACTGACACTTT